>JARHVA010007322.1:0-147500 GCA_037957365.1 Torreya grandis | reverse complement strand
ACATTTTTTTAATCGCAAATCGGCCCAACCAATTAGGTTTAGACTTGTATTTTATATCCTTGTATGAATTAGTATTCTATTGGTTTTATTTATAACTAAGCTAAAAAAATTAAATTCAATATTTTGAACCTTCTTTCCGTATTATCTCTTTATGTGATATTGGTAATATATGATATGTTCAATATCTTGTATGTGTTTTTCACCCAACATTTCTAATTTGTGCAACCATTTTCATCATTATTATTTATCTTTGATAATGTATTTTAAGTAAAAATGCATAAATGGTATCTCTATATCTAAAGGAAATAATTTTTGTGATCCATATACAATAAAATAAAGTGTAGCCTTTGTATGTGTGCAAACACTAGTTTGATATTCCCATAGAGTACAAATAATCCGATTATGTCATTTTTAACCATGATTGGAAACTCTTTTACTTAATATTTTATATATTGTTTTATTTATTTATTTTAATTTTATATTTCATTTTGAATGATAAGTAATAAGAAAGTAATGATGAAATTTTTATTTAACACAAAATCTATTAATTTTCTTTTTTTTAAAAATATGATCCATTATCTGTTATGATATATGATGGGATAACAAATCTCAAAATGATTATTTTCATAAAAAGATTACACTTCTCTTCCCTTGTAGTCATTTTTAGTGGTATTTCCTTCACCCATTTTATAAAATATTATCTAGATATAATAATCAAATTATTACCCTCTTATTATTCAAGATTTACCCTGCTAATGAAGTTAAATGCATAGAGGGGAAATGACCATAATAAAATAACAAGTTATAATTATTATGATGGTGAATGATTGAAAATAATTTATCATGAAATTTTGGGCATAAATTTTGATGTTATCAACATTTTTTTTCCATCATAGGTTAGTATTAACCTTGTCTCAAAATATTTTAAGACATTTTTTCCCAATAAAATTCCCACTACATTCCTTATCACATACATAAAATAAAATTTTATTAGCCTTATAGTGGCTAAGGCATAAAATAAATTCTAAATTAAAAGATTGTTTGAACAATGCCCAACCAATTATAACATAATTCATAACTTTACATTACATTTCTCATTTACCATTTCATGTAGAGTTTTATGGAAAATAAACATTTTATAATAAATTATATATTTAATTGCACAATTGTAAATTAATTATGTTGTCGACAGGTATAAGTACCACTTGAGAATTAATATGTGTTGTAATAACTAATGAGAGTTATAATTTTCATAAATAAAAGTTGCATGATCATCATTTATGTCATTAGGAATCATAGAAGTTTCACTATTAGTGGCTTTTTTATTATCCTTGAAAGTTATGCTTTAAATTGAAAATTTATAAAAGTATGTCCTTACACATTGTACAAATTACTTTTATGGGATAAAGTTTTCTTTTTTTGTTTGATAAATATCTAAAATTGGATTGACGAAAAGTTGAGAATACCCATACACTACAATAGATTTTATTTTCAATTTTTATTTAGTTCAAAATTTAATTATCAATAATGTTAGTGTAGGGTGTTTATTTTTTGCATATTTATTATTGTGGTTATTTCATACACTTTCCACATGGGTTATTCCACATAAATGGGAGTTTTCCCACACTTGTGGGATATGATTGATTAGGTGTACATTATCATAAGAGTTACATGTTTGACTCATTATTATCTATATGTAGTTACTTTTGATTGGTTATTATGAGTATGGGAGTTACACTCCAACCTTAATGCATATCCTTATAGAATCATGCTCTTTTTCTCACATTTCACTTTCTAATCACATGTCTTTTTTTCATAATTTGGTTCTTTCATTTGATATAAAGACCTTAGTGGTCACTTTATCTCAATATCAGAGTTCCAAGATGTTATATGCTTGTCTATTTTTATTTCCTTGCAAGCTTTATTTTGAAATCTTGAGATAGTTAGAATATATTGACAAGTAATTTTTTGGAGGGATTGAAAAAAATTGGGTTATTTTTTTATATATAAAAAACCTTAGGAGAAACTAAAAAAAATGCAGGGGTCTTTTTTACTAAAATATTAAATTTTAATAGTGTTAACTTGGTTTTTTTTGGAGTATTATTATTTATGGTGGTGGAATTGGGTGTTTTTAATGTAAAAATGACTCTCACAACCTTTCTCAACCTTATTTTTGTTACATAACACTCACAACATGTTGGTATGCCTTTTACCTTACTACACACTTAGACAGAGGTCTCAAGACCTATCCAGTTCTGATACCATATCAAGGTTGAGTCTAGGTTTCAGATACATCAAATTATATAATATGAGTGATTATACAAACCAAGTATGTGTATATAATAAAATATATGAAATATAAATGAAACAAGAAAGTGATAATATTGTAAAAGATAAGATAGGAGCCAAAATCCAAACTTCCATTGACAAAAATCACAAATGTGAGAAGTATAAATAGGAGAGTGCTAAGTAAATTATTCATAAAATGTGGTTAATACACCCCTAGAATATAATAATAATTACTCCATAAAAGGTGGTAACTAGGGCCAAGAATAGAGGAGTAACTCCCATACCTAGAATAATTGGTCAAGGGAGATACTTCCTAGTCATCTGGCCAACCTACACACATAATAAAGCTTCTCCATGAAACTAAAAAAACTACAAGTGAGGGAAAAACTTCCATAATAAATAAATATGGAAAAAAAATCCTAATCTAAAAAATACCTCATACTTTGTTATATTATTAGTAAATGAAAACCCTAAGCTACATGCAAATGGCATAGGCTAGCCTTCATAATTAATTAAATATATAAAATCTCCAATTCCATTGGTATAAATAGATATTTAGAAGTACTTATTCAAATTAATATCATCAATGTGATATGTAATTAGATAATCACTAAAACCATCATTGATTGGTAGTGTTTAAATTAATGGTGTTGTATCCAATTGATTTATGATAAATCTTATTTTAATGTATTTTTGAGATTTGAATTTTAAGCCAAAATCCATACGTAACATTACTCATTTATCTATTCATTATAATAAATGTGGTTATGAAATGAGAACCATTAGTGGGGATACCTCTGTGATGACATTCATCTCATTATTAACCATATATTTTTACAAAAAAAATGGATTAATATTTTTTCTCTATAGCATTGTAATTTAATTCATAGTCTACTAATTTGAAACTAATGTAATTGTTGATGCCGTGGATTTGCACTTGGGGCAAGAGGCTGAGATCTTACCCTTCCACACGCAACATGGAAACTCCCCTCTTGCCTGTGGGACTAGCGAAGCTGGAGGGGAGAGTCTCTAGATGAGGGATAGCTCCCTCTGATGTATCTGTTAGGCCCTAGTTTCTCTTACTCCTAACAAATAAAATGAAAAAAGGGGGGATGAAAAGGGAGAGAGAGATGTTGAAAACAAAACCTAAGCCTAAAAATGAAAAGGGTGATACACCAAAAAATGTGACCCACCCAGCTTGAATATACACTTTCACCAAAAATAAGCACCTATACACTTCATCTGAAGTGGGAAGTTCTTCTACAATAGTCAGCCACAGGTTTGTGGAAGTACAGGGAGGAAGGAACTAGCAGAGGTGTTTTGGGACACACTTTGATAGCCTATTCACATGTGCCTACACTCCTCTAGGGACACTTCTGGCACACCTATAAAATAGAGACTTCACAATGCACTAGACATGCTATAATAATCTATGAGAAGCATGAAAGACAATGACTTAACACAAGGATAAAATAGACATATACTTTAAAATGCAAGTCTAGATAGAGGTAAAAATAGCTAAGTTCTGATTCAAGGTAAAATATTTGGCAGTTTTGCCTTGCAAGCCCAAGAGATTTTTGGGAAAAGTTTTGCCTTAAGGCTGAGGGATCCCCTTTATCAAAATAAAAGATTACAATATATTGAAAGAGGAAGAGAACTTGGCACATTTTTTACAAATGACACATGTGCACTCTAGGCATTGGGAAGAGGGAAGCCGCTCAAAGGTAATAATATGTCAGCCCCTTTCTTCAAGGTGAAATTGTGGGCTACACCATTTGTCTATAAAAGACTACTCCTTTAAGTAATTTCATGGCTTGCCTACTCATAAATGCAGAATGGGAAAGATGAGTTGCACTGTCCATCGCTTGTTCATGCCTCTTGGTAATCAATTGGCAGATACTATTTCAATTACAGATATAACTCACCTCCATTTTTCCATATGGGTTGCCTCAGTTTCTACCCCTTTCATCCTTTAGGTTTCCCCTACCATCTCTTTGGTTTTTTTAGACTTTAGTCTTTGAATTCCTTTGGTTCATGCCATTTGTTTGAAAACTAATGGTTATTCATTTCTACAAAGTTTGACATCTGCGCGCCTATCACTTTGAACCATAGATGTTGACAACATGGTGGCTTCCATCAAGATGATAATGGGATACATGGCAGTATCTGCTCACCTTTGAGGGTTCCTTGAGAGTCAGGTATAAATTGACACGTGGCCATTTCTACTCACCTTGAGAGAAATCTACTGTTGAAGCTTAAGAGAGACCCAAGGCTTCAGATGCAAACACTTGTCACACTCTACTAAGATGGGTGAGGACATGTGGTGGCATCTGCTCACCTTTGAGGGTCCCTTAAAGATTACGTAGAGCATTTTGAGATTTCTATGGAAGGCAACACATGGCCACTTTTGTAGATCCTTTAGCTACCTGAGAGAACTTTTAGGACTCCTTTGGTTCTTCATAGATGCTAACACTTGGCATGCTCCACATAGCTCTTAGCAACCCATTCAGGCCCACTAGTCTTCTCTTTGAATAATGAAGCACAAGGAGAAAACTATAGATATTGACACTTGTCAGCTTTTATCGAGCCCTATAGGGGACACATGGCATGTTCTGCTACTCCCAAAAAGCATGTCAAATTCTTCTACAATTGCCACTTGGTGCCTTCTGTGCTCTATCTTTCTTGGTGTAAAATGTTATGTTTGCATGCCTATTATCACTTGAAAACCCAATGGCTAGTTCGCGTGCTTAATTTTGATGGTTTTCAGGACGTCACCATCCTTGGCAAAGTTCATTAGGCCTTTGAACTGCTCCCTACCCTCTGTAAGGGCTATTGATCATGGAAGTGCCCTCCACAAGGGCAATTTCCCTTCATCTTTGAGATTCTCCATTGAACTAACCCATTGAACCATTCACTTGAACCACTCATTGAATTGGTTCAATGGTTTAATGTTGTGTGCCGAGCCCTTCATTAAACCAACCCATTAAATCACTCATGCTTGAATTGAATGATTGAACCAATGTGTTGAATCGAATGATTAAACCAATCCATTGAATCAGTTCAATGGTTCAACACTGGGCATCAAGCCAAGTGGTTGAAACAAACATTGAACCTGAAGCTGCTTGAACTTTCTGATGAACTAAGAGCTTGAACTAGCCAATTGAACCAAAGTTGAAGTGTTGAACTAACTAAGTTGAACCAAGTGATGAACCATGGCATTGAACTTGAGTGATGAACCAAAGCTCGATGAACTTGTGTAACCTAAAGTTGACTGGCTTCAAATAGAAAGGGAAGAAGGGGACCGATTTTGGCCTGTTGGGCAAAAATGGTCAACAAATTGGTGCCTCCCAGGGGAAGCATGCCTACTATGCTTAAAGACCAGTTGCCTTGTATTCCATTGGGTATAGAGTTAGAATGCAGCTTTGAAGAAATGTTATCAATAGCCCCAAAGATTAAAGAATCAAACATGAAGCTTTTTTACCCCACACATAAAGGAAAACACACACAAGGCTAAAAATACTACCTATGCAAACTGCACTTAAGGAAAGTAGGAAAAATGACTAAAAGAAAATTACTATATACAAATAACTAGGTACATCTACTTCCCTCTTGGATCAAAAGGAAAACTTCTTAAGTCCCCTTCCTAGCAAGAAGACTTATGGTGCCAGACAAGTGGCTAAATGAAAAGGAGATTTGGTGACTTGCTCCTCTTCCCTGTCACTTGGATTGGCTTGTATATGAGTGGATCATATTCAAACATGCTTCCAATGTATATGTACTTTGTTTATTCTTGGAATCTTGCCCCTTAATGTTTTTTTAGGCTGGTGTATCTCATCAAGAAATCAATGGCTACTAGCTCATCACCATAAGCCTCTTGATATGCATCATTGACTAGCTTGTTCTCTTCTGCCTCATGCTCGGGTTCCATGACATGAACATCCTCTTTGATGGTTTTAAAGAAGGTATATTCAGATTCACTAACCTCTTGAAGGGATAAATTTGAAAACTTGTAGCCCCTTTGCAAACTTATTTGAGTCCCAATGCCACCTTCTCCACTCTTATCCAGCTCATAGCCTCCTTGAAGAATAGTGCAGCCTACCCCAATGACTTCAAATGAATCATTCAAAACATGAACAAGAGATTGTCCATGCTTCTCCATGTCACCTAAGGTGATCCCCTCCTCATCTGTACT
Organism: Torreya grandis; assembly: GCA_037957365.1. Classification (NCBI taxonomy): domain Eukaryota; kingdom Viridiplantae; phylum Streptophyta; class Pinopsida; order Cupressales; family Taxaceae; genus Torreya; species Torreya grandis. The sequence goes on along the minus strand of JARHVA010007322.1, from coordinate 141,019 downwards.
AATGAAGTCTCCTTGGTCAGTCATAAACTGAGCATAATCTATATCAGGCAAGGCCTGATAGCTTTCTTAGAGGTGTGTGGATGGAGTGTATTCAGACATGGAAATTGCTATTTGGTTTGAAACATCCATCAAACATTCACTAAGGAGACCTGCTCTGGACTCCAATTCTATAATCTACCTATCCATATCTTCTTGGAAAAGCCTTTCCTGGAAGTCATAATCATCATCAGGAGTAGGAGGAGCCCCATCTTCTTCAAGGTTTTGAGCAAAACCTTTCTCTCTCTCTTCCTTTCTGCCCCAAGATTCCACTATTTGCTTCTGAATCATGATCTTGGGATTGGAATATTACTCCTATGAATAATCAGCAACTTTATCCTCTTCAAGGTCTTGAGCTGGTTCATGATGTTCCTTCTTCCAGCTCAAAATTTGGAGATCATGTTGAAAGACTTGAGGAGGTTGGGGAAGATTTGGGAGGGTCTGCTCATGTACAGGAAGAGCTATCTAAAAAAAGGTGTGCTGAAAATCTAGGCACACGCGATTGAGGGTAGGATCAATTGATGCATTGGATGAGTTAGAATGAGCAAGTGCCATCTAATAAAAAGGATTTGGCACACAAGAGGGAGTTTTCTCTACAATAGGAGGGGGCAGACCTTGGACCAAGATTTCTTAATTTCCATCCCTCCACTTTTCCAATAGTTCATCAATATTGAAATTAGCTTGTGGATTGGTGGAAGGGGTGTCTTTTGGTGTCAGCTCCTCTACAAAGTCTGAAAACTCCATCTCTATTTCTCCAAGTAGTCTCATCTTCTTTTCTAATTCCTCAATCCACTTGGCCAGATCATCTTCATTTTTTACCTCTTGGAACTCATGGGAGTCATCATAGAGATGGGGAGTGCATGAAGATTGCCATAAAATGTAAGGAGCTTCTTGAGGAAGGGTGGGAGGGACTTGAAAAGGACTAACCTCATTTTTTACCTCACACTCTTAGACAATGTCTTTCTCCTCCTTGATATTCCATGACTCAACCACTTTGTTCTAGCTCAAGTTATTCAGACTGGGCATCTCCTTTGGGGGTGATGGGGCCATAATGTGAGAGGGTAGTGAAGATTTAGATTCCACTTCCCTCACTACCAAAATAGATGGCTGCATCTGAAGGTTTGCCAATTGAATCTGTCTATCAAGATTAGCCTTAAACACAATATTTGGTATTTCAAAACTCTCCTCAACATGATTGGGGAAAGGACTTTGACAGGCTTGACTTGGCTCATAAGTAGGGGTTGTATATGACTGATATGATACTTGGGGTAGTGAGTATGAAAGTTGATAGACTTGGTAAGGCTATCTCTCATAAATACTCAGCTTCTCTTCCAAAGATGAAATCAAACCACTCACATCTAGCATCTCACTTGTAAGCATGTGCTAATTGGCTCTTTCAATAGGAGCCCATTCATTCTTAACCTGATCCAGTGCATTCCTCACTTGATGGATAATGTGATCAAGAATTTCTTGGCCACATCCCCTTCTGGTGTCAAGATCTGTTGCATATTTTTCAAATCCCAATAGTGCTCATTTGAAGGTGGAAATGGGTTGATTGGCAAAGAGACTGGGTTGAGTGGGAGAAGTGACATATTGAGAAGACTAGGCATAACGCTGATATAGCTTATGATAGGGCTAGGACCAGTCATATTAGACTTGATAAGGATCAACATAAGGCTGGTGATGATCATAGCCATGTTGGCCAAGGAAAAAAGAGTCCATGGCTCTGAACGATGGGATTATACATACTAGAATATTATTTCTTGATGGTATGGTACCAAAACTACTTAACTAGTTAATTTAACTCAGAGTCGCCATTAGCATTAATGTAAAAGCCTCCAAAGGCTAGTTGGTCGAAGAACACACCAAAAATTCTTCAACTTTGTGGACACAACTTGTCCTAGTTGGTCCCACTGGGTGTGCCAAAACTATTGACATTGTGGATTTGCACTCAAGGCAGGAGGTTGAGCTCCTACCTTTCCACACACAACATGGAAACTCCCCTCTCACATGTGGGACTAGTGCAACTAGAGGGGAGAGTCTCTAGATGAGGACTAGCTCCCTCGGATGTATCTATTAGGCCCTAGTTTCTCCTACTCCTAATAAATAAAATGAAAAAGGGGGGTATGAAAAGGGAGAGAGAGATGCTGAAAACAAAACCTAAGATTAAAAATGAAAAGGGTGATACACCAAAAAATGTGACCCACCTAGCCTAAATATACACTTTCACCAAAAAGAAGCACCTATAAACTTCATCTAAAGTGGGAAGTTCTTCTGCAACAGTCAGCCAGGGGTCCTTGGAAGTACAGGGAGGAAGGAACTAGCAGAGGTGTTTTGGGACATACTTTGATAGCCTATTCACATGTGCCTACACTTCTCTAGGGACACTTCTGGCACACTTGCAAAAGAGAGACTTCAAAATGCACTGGACATGCTGTAATCAATCTGTGAGAAGCATGAAAGATAATGACTTAACATAAGGAGAAAACAAACATATACTTTAAAATGCAAGTCTAGATAGTGGTAAAAATAGCTAAGTTCTGATTCAAGGTAAAATATCTGGCAGTTCTACCTTGTAAGCCTAAGAGATTTTCAGGTAGAGTTTTGCCTTAAGGCTAAGGGATCCTCTTTCTCAAAAGAGAAGATTACAATATATAGAAAGAGGAAGAGAACTTGGTGCCTTTTTTACAAATGACCCATGTGTACTCTAGGCATTGGGAAGAGGGAAGCTGCTCAAAGGTAATGACGTGTTGGCCCCTTTCTTCAAGGTGAAATTATGGGCCACACCATTTGTCTATAAAAGACTACTCCTTTGAGGCATTTCATGGCTTGCCTACTCATAAATGCAGAATGGGGAAGATGAGTTGCGCCATCCATCACCTGTTCATGCCTCTTGGTAATCAACTGGTAGATATTATTTCAACTGTAGATATAACTCACCTCCCTTTTGCCATCTGGGCTGCCTCCTCAATTTCTTCCCCTTTCATCCTTCAGGTTTCCTCTACCAGCTCTTTGTATTTTTTGGACTTTAGTCTTTGAATTCCTTCGGTTCACACCATTTGTTTGAAAACCAATGGTTATTCATTTCTACAAAGTTTGACGTCTACACGCCCATCACTTTGAAACACATAAGGCACTTTGAACCATGGATGTCAACACATGGAAAATTATATCAAGCTGATAATGGGATATGTGGCAGTATCTGCTCACCTTTGAGGGTTCCTTGAGATTTAGGCAGAAATTGACACATGGCTATTTATACTCACCTTGAGAGAAACCTACCATTGAAGCTTAAGAGAGACCCGAGGCTTTAGATGTAGACACTTGTTACACTCCACTAAGATAGGTGAGGACACATGGTGGCATCTACTCACCTTTGAGGGTCCCTTAAGGGTTACATGGAGCATTTTGAGATTTTTGTGGAAAGTGACACGTGGTCACTTCCACAGAGCCTTTAGCTACATGAGAGAACTTTCAGGACTCCTTTGGTTCTTCATGGATGCTGACACTTAGCATGCTCTGCATAGCTCTTAGCAACCCATTCAGGCCCACCAATCTTCTCTTTGAATAATTAAGCACAAGGAGAAAATTTTAGATATTGACACTTGTCAGCTTTTGTTGAGCCCTGTAAGGGACACATGGCATGTTCTACTACTCCCAAAAAGCATGTCGAAGTCTTCCACGGTTTCCACTTGGTGCCTTCCATGCTCTATCTTTCTTGGTGTAAAATTTTACATTTGTGTGTCTATTGTTACTTGAAAACCCATTGGCTAGTTCATGTGCTTAAATTCTAATAGTTTTCAAGATGTCACCATCCTTGGCAAAGTTCATCGGGCCTTTAAACTGCTCCCTACCCTTTGCGAGGGCTATTAAACTTGGAAGTGACCTCCACAAGGGCACTTTCCCTTCATATTTGGGATGCCCCCTTGAACCAACCCATTGAACCATTCGCTTGGACCACTCATTGAACCAATTCAATGGTTCAACATTGTGTGCCAAGCCCTTCTTGAACCAACCCATTGAACTGCTCGCACTTAAACTGAATGATTAAACCAATGCATTAAATTGAATGATTGAACTAGTATATTGAATTGGTTCAATAGTTCAACATTGCATGTTGAGCCAAGTGGTTGAACCAAATGTTGAACCTGAAGCCGCTTGAACTTGCCAATGAACTAAGCGCTTGAACTAGCCGATTGAACCAAAGCCGAAGTGTTAAACCAACTGAGTTGAACCAAGCGATGAACCATGGAATTAAAATTGAGTGATGAATCGAAGCTTGATGAACTCATGCAACCTAAAGTTGACTGGCTTCGAATAGCAATGGAATAAGGGGACCAATTTTGGCCTATTCGGCAAAAATAGTCAATAGTAATAATATTAATGTTATTTGTGATCATTGTAATATTGTGAGAATAAATCCTCTAAGTCATGGTCTATAGCAAAAATGTATAATATCAAAGGTTTATATGGTATTTTAGGCATGAGAAGAAGTGTATTAATTTTATGTTATGTTATTGCATCAATTTTATTTTAAAAATTTGAATTTCATCAAAAATATACATCATTATTTAGTAAGTCCATGAAAGGTTATCTCTTATAAGCAAATTGAGCCAAAAATGTCTTATTTATAGAATCCTTCCTTCTAGGAAGAAAAATTATTTCAATATTATTTTTGGTCACATATATACATAAGCTTTGATATTATTTTTTTATAATTATATTTCTCTTTGAGATGCAATATAAGCTAATAATTTTCCTAAATTATATTATGAATACATATTTATATGCATTTAAATGCACATTGTATACACATAATATTTTTAAACTTTAATCAATTATTAATTCTCTCTCTCTTATAAGAACCCATCAAGTATCAATATCTTTGAGTGCATACCTTAAAGGATTCTCTGAGAAATAGATGGGCAAACCATTGGTGCTTCATATGATTGTTGTCCCTTTTTTCACTTGCTATCTACATACTTGTCTCCTATAAACCATGCCCTTAAGCTTTGCCTCCCATTTTACACACTTCTCTAGTCATTTTCCATCTTTGTTATCCCTTTCCCTAACCTAAAACCCTTTTTTTTAGTTTACATGACTATGTCAGCCACATCAACCTTATATTCTTATTGACAAAACTTATTAGGGTCTAGGTTTACCCCTGACTAACCTGGTCCATCACCTAGTTAATTTTTGTTAATTGCAATACTAGTTCAACCAGGTCAACACTAAAAACCAAAAATTTTAGAATGTTTTAAAAGGGTAGACCCACATATATAAAATCATCCAGTTCACCATTATTAAATATTAGGCAAGAGTTATTATTTATTTTTAGTTATTTACAATATACTCTTTCACCATTCTACTTGAGGATTCTTAGCTTAGGGTTTCTACTTGGAGAAGAATATAGTAATATGGAGAAGTCTTAGATGATTTGGCCTTTATTATTAATCTTTACAAACCACAAAAAACCTATTTAGAAGACCTTTGGGCAAGGGAGAGATTGAGTCTCTATGGATTCATCTTTCAGGTAAGTATCTCTAACTTTGTTCCTCTCTTTAGTAGATATAAGTAACATAAGTTATGGCTTTTGAATAATACTCTCTCTCTCTCTCTCTCTCTCTCTCTCTCTCTCTCTCTCTCTCTCTCTCTCTCTCTCTCTCTCTCTCTCTCTCTCTCTCTCTCTCTCTCTCTCTCTCTCTCTCTCTCTCTCTCTCTCTCTCCATTAGGGTTTTACCTATGAATAAATTAATTAAGATTCTCTCATGCATGTTTAATTTATGTTTACCAACCCCCAATTTATGCCACAAGATCTTGTGAGTACTAGATTATATTTTTGCTTTACTTGTTATTAGTTTAGTGAATTTGAAAACATAAGAACTATTTAAGGTTATTGTGTAGTTTTGCTTGAATGGAGGATTTAAAACCCTCCTTAGTAATATTATTGTCGTAAGAGATACCTTAATTAACTCTATTGGATCCATATTCATCATGATCATGATTATCTAATGTGTCCCCTACCATTAGTGTAATCAAGATCTATTTTGTCTAAGCTAGGATTGATTTGTAGATCTAATGCATTTTCCATTGTATATATTCTATTGAACCCTACATGAATCTAAAATGTGAAAGTTTTATTTCATGCTTTTCATTTCTATCATTTTTTTATTTTTTTATTTGTGATACTAGGTCAACCAGGCTAGTATAATTCTAACTAATGTGTGCAGGTTTAACACATAGTCACATCAAAATAAATCTATTCTTTCTATGTAGGTCTTCAATAGATATAGGTTATAAGTTGGAACAAGTCTAAATATTAATCTTATTCAATTCTATAACAATAAACTAGGTCAAACATATCAAATTTTTTTTACAGTCATCATCTAAATTAATAAACTATATCAGCTAGGTTGACTCATTCATCTTAATAGGATTTAGCAAATAGGGTTACATAGAACTAGGTTGATACAATTGTTATAACTTAAAATTAACATTCAAGGAATTTCAACAAAAAATGTGCAATCCTCATTATCTTCCAACCCACCAAGGTTCCTCTCTCTGTCTCTCTTTCAATTTGGTTCTTCATTAAAGTTTTATTTTGTGAAAATTTATAGTCTTGAAAACTACAATCTTAAAGTAAACTAAGTTGACCTAGTTGATTTAGTTATGTATTCTATATTCTCTCTAAAAGACTAAGTCAACCTAGTTGACTTAGTTCTTAAGGACTCTTACTTCTATAGAATAGTAGTGACCCTATCGACTTTGTTCTATAATATTTGCATACAGTGTCATCTAAATTGACTCTATATCATTCTTAATTTTGGAATTAAAAACCATGTGATAATAGTTAATTCACACTTTCATTTTCGTTTGTTTCCATGCATATATTATCTCACATAATATAATTAGGTGGTTTTTCAATATACCATTTAGTTTCACTATTTTTATCTTTTTTCACACACTACCAAATCACAATTTTAAAACACTTTTAATATTTATCTTCCTAAGGCCTACCTACTTGGATTTCATCACCAAAGGCGAAGACAACTTGGTTTTATGGATAATTATAAACATGTGGTTAATGGTATATATTAACAAATCACCCAACACCCTTATCACTATAGGATTATGAAGTAAGGGGGTAGGCCCCAATACCAAGCCAATACCATTGCCAACATATATCCCTTTTAGCCTAAACATCTTGAAACCATCCATAGATTACTTTATAGTTAGTTATTTTCAGCCAACTTACCTATCACACTTAAAATAACATTTCATAATAATCTAAAAATACTCAAGATGACCACTTAGTTAGCATTTAATTTAAATTTATTTGCTTGCTCTCTAATCATTGTGTGTTGTATTTTAAAAAATAGTGGTGGCCAGTGTTGGTGCAATATTTTGTGTTGTGTACCCTAAGTGGATAATTGTCATTGATATAATTGTTTGTGTGTTTTCTTCTATTTCTTTCTTTAAATTATATTTCAATTTTTTTGTAGTACTCAATCAACCTAGTCAACTCTATATCCTTATTAGACTATCTTTTTCCTTGTTTACATTACTAAGTTGGCTTGGTCAACTATGTACTCTTTTACCTTCTATCTAGTAGTACTATTTTGACTTGGTCAACTATGTGCTCTTCCTTTTAAACTTAGTTCTCCTATCTAGATGACTTAGATGACCTAAATTAATTTTGTTGTTTCCATGATGACATTGGTAATTCTCATGAAACTTATTGAGGGCTTACTAATTTTTTTGTCTCCTACATGCTTGGTGATTCCTTCAATCATGAAGCCATGATCTAACTTCATCACCAAGAGTACCACACCACTTCTCAAAAATGAAAAAATCCCAAAGCTTTTTTTTCTAATAACCAAAAATATTTTTCCACATCCAACCATAAATAAAATACCAAAGATGTTTTTGGTATTGATGTTGACTATAACCAATATTATATAAATTATCAATATGTTAATGTAGCTAAGGTTAAATATCATCACAAATCAGCTCACAAATATCCTTCCATAAAACCTAAGAAACCATATTTGGAGGAACAACTTCTTAATGATACTATAACCACTCATTTATTTTTAAAATCCCATGAAGAACCACCTCCTTCTTATGAACCCCTAACAAATTCCATTCCTTCAAAACCTACATTACTTTCTAAACCTCATACTGGTTCTTATTTTAAATATCATTGGAACTTTCTTAAAGAACTTAACTCCATTCTTTAAAATATTCTAATTATGGAGTTAGTTTATACTTCCCCTTATCATCACAAGTTCCTTATGCAATAATTAAAAAAAATTGAAGATACATTATCTATAGATGAAGAACCACCCTCTATCAAGCCTCAACCTACCAACATGCATACCATTGAATCAATTTGTCCTTCTTCCACTTCTATTGAATTTTTATAAGAGAACATGATTAATGATGATTTTTTTTTTATGTGGATGATCCCCCATTATTCATTAAAATATTCATTAATACTTCCCTTATTATTAAATTTTTAGTGGATGAAGGGTTTGGTATTAATGTGACATCTTTTTGGCTCATCGAACCACTTGGCTATAATAAGGATCATCTCAAGAAAACCCACCTCACCTATCATGGATTTCATAAAACTAATCAAAAGCCACTTGGTTATATTTGGCTTCCTCTAACAATAAAACCTAAGACTGTTTAAACTAAACTTATGGTCCTTTATTTTCCCTTATATTATAACATACTCCTCGATCTCCCTTAGACTCATTAAATTAGACCCATCACATCCTTTGATAGATAATGCATCAAATTATTACATAATGGTATAAGCATGAGGCTGATCCCAACCCCTTAAGTACTCAACTTCCTAATCCAAAATATCAATATCACATCTCTACCATTCCTACCATCAATAGTGTTCCCTTACCTAAATTTATCAACATCAATATAGACTTACAAGTCACTCTAGATGATTGAAATGATGATGAACCTAATGATAGACAACATACTTTCAACACTACTAAGTTACCTCCTTGCATATTGGAGTGGTTTCCTCCTTTATTACCTAATGATCACACTATTCCTCTCATTTATGAGATCACTAATTTCCCCCCTCCATGTAATGCTCAAGAACATTCTTACTCAAAATATGCCTTTACATGCAATGATTATGGATTCACCAAATTATTCCAAGACCCTCTAATCATGTCTCCATTAAAGTTTAGTAACCTCAAATTTTCACCTTTCAAAACTCCCCCTAAATATCAATCATGTACCATTTCTCCAACCTATGATGATGTCTACATCATGGCCCAAGCTCAATCTCTAGACTTGTATGTTCAAAATTATCAAAAAAATTTAGCTCAAATACATGATTTAATTAGGAGTTTCACACCATTTCCATGTATCTTGAATTAGATCTTGAAGTTATATACATCCTACTAATACTCCACTTCTTGATACTCCTTGGGTGGTAAAATAAATCTTACCTCTTGAACCTCTACAAATTATTGTATCTTCTCTACAACCTATAGATTCCACCAATACATCTGATTCTTTCCCTATCATAGAAACTAACAACATACCAATCTCATTTGATCAATCTACTCCTCCTACTTTGAAGATTACATTATATTCCAAGGCCACAAATGTCTTTTAGATAAATTCTAAATATGATATCCATGTAATCAAATTCTCAATCTCAGAGTAGATGTTGATTATTATGGAACTCTTCCCATTTTTACTTGTGATTAAGCTCTCCTTGAATTAATTCATGTTTGAGAACCTCAACTTCCTTGGCAATATCACAAACTTAGAAACTTCAAAAACAAAGCCCCTTATTTCAATAAATTCATCATAACATTGACCCTAAATCTAATCCAATTTCTTATTTACCAAATTCACCATATCATTTCTAAGATGGAAATTCTATGCTTATAAAAAAAACTACTCACATTAAATATGGTACTCCATCATGCCCTCAACTTATTATAGTTTCTTACAAACTCAGATCTTCTAAACATGATAACTTTAGTTTATTATTCAATAAATATCACAAGATATTCACTTGGTCCTACGATGACATGCCTGGTATTAACCTTGGCATTATGGTATAAAATATCATCACTTATCTTGATTTCAAACATATGCACCAAAACTAATGTAAATTTCCACCTGAAGTTTCCACATTATGTCACATAAAAATTATCAAACTTCTTGATGATATGTTTATCAAACTAGTGGACTATTTTGAATGGGTTTCTAACATTGTCCCTATTTGGAAAAAGGTCACTATGGTCATTCACATTTTTAATGATTTTTGTAATCTTAATCTTGCTTAACCTAAAGAAAATTTCCCTCTACCTTCAATAGATGCCATCATTTATTCCATAGCTAGATATGAAATGTTGTCTCTTATGGATGGATTCTCAGGCTATAACAAATTCACATTACCCCTGAAGATCAACATAAAACCACTTTCACCATAGAATGGGGCACCTATTTCTATGTTAAAATTCCCTTCGAACTCAAAAATGTGAGATATACTTATGAATGGCTAATGACCCATATATTTAATGATATTATTCATAAAATTATATAAACCTATGTGGATGACCTTATTATTAAGTCTAAATGTCAAAAAAATCATCTTTTAGATCTTGCCATCATCTTTGACAACCTTCTTAAATACAAAGTTAGACTAAATCATTACAAATGTGTCTTAAATGTCACATCTAGAAAACTATTAGGATTTTTATTTTCTCTCCATGGAATTTATGTTGACCCTACTAATATTAATGTTATCATCAACATGCCCATCCATTGATCTATCCTAAACATTCAAACTTATCTCATTAAACTTGGGGTAATTAGATGATTTATCCTTGAAATGGCTTGCTATATCCATTCCATCAATTATATTCTTAAGAAAGGTAATTTTATAGAATCCATAGATCCATATCAAAAAGCATTTGGTAATATGAAATAATAATTTATTCACCCACCTACTCTTTATCCCTCTTAAAATGATTGACCTTTGATCTTATATAATTCTTCCATACCCATATCCATTAGGGTAATGCTTATTAAACAATATGATACTAGAAGAGAGTATGTCATCTAATACATCAATCAAGGGATCATTGATTATGTAAAACATTACACAAAAGTTGAATATGATTTCTTTGCCATATATTTTGTAGCTAGAAAACTTTGACATTATATGCTTTACCAGATTGCTTATGTTATCATCCATTCTTGTCCCATTCATCACTTCTTCTCCAAATCCTTTCTTCTTGGAGATAGAATTGGTAAGTTTATGCTCCTTCTCATGGAATTTGATCTTCAAATTATTACTCAATTTTTTTTCAAAAGATAAATCATTACTGATGAACTTGTTATAGCTCCTATACCCACTATTGGCCATATTCAAGATAGTCTTCTCGATGACAATTTTATATATATTGAAGGTTGAAATCAAGCCTTATCCCTTAAAGATTACTTCCATAAATTCACTCCTAATATTTAAGCCAATAATCTAGATGAGCCTGATATCCTCCTTGATACTCCTAAACCAAAAATAGTTATCAAAGAACTTCTTGAAATTAATGTCAATTTACGTGAGGATAATTGGACTCTTTAATTTGATGGTTCTAAATGCTTTCAAGGACTTGGGGTAAGTTGTATTATTATGATCCCTCTTGGAAAAATCATACCTTTATCTTTTCATTTAACATTTTATGTCACTAATAACAAGGTATAGTACAAAGCTTTAATCTTAGGTATGAAAGTTACCCTTGATTTAGATATCCAATACCTACATGCTTTAGGTGATTCCCAACTCATTTTACACTAAGTAAATGGTGATTACCAATGCAAAAGTGAGAATATAATTTCTTATCATCAAATTTAAACTACTCTTTGAAAATTTTTCATTTCTTTCACCATGGATCCTATCTCTCGATATCAAAATTCTATAGTTGATTCCCTTGCTTCTTTAGCATCTCTTTTTCATCTACATCAAATTTTTACCGATCTCAATTTTCGTATCCAAATAATAAAATCACCATATTCTACTCTACCACATGATTTTTTTATCTACCACATTGAGGTCATGACCATTTGATAAAGCCCATGGTATAAAGACACCATTCAATTTCTAGAACACCAAACTTATTTACCCAACCTAGATTCTTTCAAAAAGACTTACATTCATAAATAAGATTTTAAGTATATATTAAGATATAACATATTATATTTTTTAATGATTAAGTTACCTTGATCTATTGTGTCATGCAAGATGAGGTTCTTTCTCTTCTTGAACAAGTACATGGTGAAATTTGTGGTGGCCACTATAATAGACATGCTACAACCCACAAATGTTTATGTATGGGATATTTTTTGGCCCACTATTAAGAAGGATGAAATCAAATTTTATAAGAAGTTTAATCCTTGCCAGATTCATGATGATTTAATTCTTCCAGTTCTAGCCAACCTTCAAAACATAAAATCTCCTTGGGCATTCTCTAAATGGGGATTATATGTCATAGGGAAATTACCTTAACCTAAAGATGTGCATGTCTTTATAATTATTCCCACAAAATATTTTACCAAGTGAGTCAAATTTATGCCTCTTTTTAACATCACTAGGATAACATATCTAAATTAATCCTTAATTAAATCATTTGCCACTTTAGTTTCCCTCATTCTATCATTTTAGATAATGGTGGTAATTTAAAAAATAAGGATGTCAAACAACTCTATGCTAAATTTAAAATCCATCAGAAATTATCCACACCTTATCATCCATAATTAAATGGCCAATTTGAGGCCACTAATACAATTATTAATAAAATTCTCCAAAAGATAAATCTTATAACCCACATAGATTGTCACCTTCATATTTATCTTACTCTTTAGGTATATCACACTAGCATACATAGTACCACTAGTGCAACACCATTTTCTCTAGTTTATGGTTCTAAATCAATCCTTCTATTATAAGTAGAGATTCCTTCTCATTGTATATATCTTCATGGTATCATACATGATGAATAATAACATGAATTTATCCTTCATGCTCTCAATCTCCTAGATGAACACCATCTTTCTATTTTGTAACACAATTGTCAATACAAGGCCTATATTATCAAACAACATAAAAAATGAGTTAAAGTTAATAAATTTAACATTGGTGATATTGTCCTTAATTAGACTACAGTCATGATAAATAAGGTAAATATTCCCAAAAATGGTGGGCCCATTATTTAGTTAAAGATATTCTTGGTCCACATACCTATCACCTTCAAACCTAATAAAAGCCATATTTCTAAAGAGACCACAAATGAAAAATTCCTCAAGAAGTATTTTTCCTAATATGTCCATTATTTTCATGCCTTTTTTATGATATCTATCTAACACTTTTTTAGGATACTAGCATGGGTCTCACCCTCTGCAGTAGCTCTCAATTTTTACAAACCTTAGTCCTTACTTTTTGGTCTTTTGGTTTCCCTTTTTTTCATGAGTTTCATTTCAAAACCATAGATAAGACCTGGTCTCCCTTATGATGTTATTTTATCATCTTTGTTTTCATACTTTTTACACACTTTATGTCACCCCTTGGGTTTCTATTTATGAGTTACAATGTAAGACCATGGATAGGACTTGGCCTTTGTCACAAATACCATCTTTTTCTTATCCCATTTATTTTTCCAATACTTTTTGTCACCCTCATGGGTTTCTATATTATGAGTTGTAGTGTAAGACCATGGATAAGACCTGGCCTTCCTCATAAAATCAACATCTTTTCATTCCTTTTCTAGAATGTGTTTTACAATGGTTCTAAGTTTTTGATCCTTGTTCTCAGCTTTAGCTTTTGCTTCTTTTTTAGATGAAAATTTCACAACAATTAATGTTAGCATGTTTTCCTAAATTACCTTAATTCTTATGATAAGGAATCACATTTTTATATCATTATGTCCCTTTTCACCCTTTGTTACATTTTTGTGATTTGAATTAATTTAAATTGTTTCATGTCTCATTCCTCTTGATTTCCTTTCCTTTCACTCCAAATTAGATAAAAATAAGGTTGAAGTCAAGATATAAATTTTATTTCACATAAATTTATGAGACTCTTAGAATCCAAGTCCAAATTATTCAAATGAAAGTCATCTTTAGCACCCATGTTTGGTTTTCAAATTCATATAGAGGAGGAATAGAAAAAATCATCAATAAAGTTAAAATACAAATCATTTGAAATAAAGGAAATGATATACAATATGCAACATAAAAATTTCAAAACTCATAATCACACTAAAATACATGATTACAAGCAAACCTCCTATCTCCAATCAAAGCTTAAACTCTATAATTAGCCTCATAATAGAACTAATGTCCATTAGGGTGTGGTAAGCCAATATATTAGAATAAGAGAATTCAATAATCTCTATGGTTATACCTAATGTTTCATGAAAGTACCCAATCTTCATAGTAGATCGATGGATCTGTAAGGGGTCCTAAGGAACAGGGAATACATTGTGGGAATGTAGGTCTATTTTATGTTTTATACATATAGCCTTCATTGGATGATCTACATAATTCACTCATTAACTTATGACTTGTGTGGGTAAGAGAAGTTCTTTAGAGTCCTTAAGGTCAAAATTCCTCTTGTTTTGACAAACCTAATTTGAGTGTCTTGACTTCAATAAATAGTTCCTCTACCTTAGTTTTTCATTTTCCCATCTACCCATTTAATTTTTCCCTTAATAGGTATATGTGATTCCAAATATGTTTTATTTCTTTTATATTCCCTCTTCTTCATATATTAAAAACATTATATCACTAATCTAGTTTAGTTTTATCTATCTTTAGAATAAAATAGTATGTTTGAGTAACTATGGATTCTTTTCTTTACACCATTACACTACATCTTTAGATATGCCTTGATTTCTTTTACCATTTGTCATTATTGTACTACCCTTTTTGTGGAAACCTGAGTCCAATTTTTAATTTCATGTACTTTTTTCATTGTTGATTAAGGTTGGCTTGTTTCTTCTCACTCACCAATGTTTTTTTCTCTTTTATACGCTTTTTCCATTGATGATTAAGTAAGGATTGTTACTACTTCCACATTGATGTTTGATTACATACTTTTTCAAATGTATCCTTGGTTTGACTTGGTGAGTTTAAATTTATTAATTAAGGTTTACTTTACTAACTTTTTTAGTCTTTAGTAGGCTTAGCTTTTTGGTTACCCAATTTACTCTAAACTTTGACTAGGTCATTTGGCCTAACATAAAATTTGTCACCCCAGCTTGCCAAATTTTTAAGTACATCTCATCCACATAGTACCAATTATCTTTGCTTTCCTATGTTTGTTTGTTTGTTTTTTTCTCTTTAGTTTTTTATTCTTGGTTTTGTTGAAAGCAACGTCTATGTCCACCACAATTAAAACTAAAAACACAGTAGGAAACCATCTAGAAATAAAGGTAATTCAACATATGCATTACATTTATTTTCTATTTATTTCTCTTTCAGTAATTTACTTTAATTTATTTTTTATTTAAAATATTTTAACTTTTTTAACCTCAACATTGTGTGTTACTATGTTCTTTATTGAATCACCATCCCCTGTTGCACTTACATGACATGTGATGAGGCTCAAGTGGGGCATACATATACACATAATATTTTCAAACTTTTATCAATTACTATTGCTCTCTATCTTGAAGGAAAATTTTTAGTCTCAATCTCTCTGAGTTCACACCTTAAGGGGTGTATAAAAAAAGGGGTGGGTAGGCCATTGGTTCTTCACAATATTATTGTCCCCTTTTCTTACTTTCTATCTGCACATTTGTCTCCTAAAAACCATGCCCATAAGCTTTGCATCCCATTTACCTAACCTAAAATCCTTTTTGGTAGTTTTCATGACTATGTTGGCCACATCAACCTTGTATTCTTATTGAAAAAATGTATTAGGGTCTAGGTTGGCCCCTAGACAACCTAGTCGATTACCTAGTTAGTTTTTGTCAATTACAATACTAGGTTGACTAGGTCGACCTTATCGACCAAAACTTTTATAAGGGTTAGGGTTAGATACACCTATATAAATACATCCATTTCACCATTCTTAAATAATAGGTAAGAGTTATTATTTATTTGTGATTATTTACAATTTACTCTTCTACCATTCTACTTGAAGAATCTTAGCTTAGGGTTTATACTTAGAGAAGAATGTAGTCTTGTGAAGAAGTCTTGGATGTTTTGGCCTTTCTTAGTGATCATTATAAATGACAATAACCCCTTTTGAAACACATTTGGCCAAGGGAGATATTGAGTCACAATAGGTTCATCTTCAAAGTAAGTATCTCTAACTTTGTTCATCTCTTTAGTAGATTTAAGTATCATAAGTGATGGTTTTTGAATAATATTCTCTCTCTCCATGCATTGGGGTTTTATCTATACATAGCTTAATTAGGATTCTCTTATGCATGTTTATTAACCCCCACTTTGTGACACAAGTTTTGGTGAGAACTAGATTAGATTTTTACTTTATTTTTTATTAGTATAGTGAATATGAAAACATGAGACCTGGTTATAGTTATTGCATAGTTTTACTTGACTGGAGGCTTTGGAACCCTCCCTAGTAATATTATTATGGTAAGACATCCCTTGATAAGGTCTAACAGATCCATATTGGTCATGAACTTGATTATCTAATGTATCCCCAATCGGAAGTGTATGTAGGATCTATCTTCTCTGAGCTAGGATTGATTTGTAGATCTGATGCATTTCCAGTGGCATACACACATTGTAGTTCCATAAATTTTCAAAAAAAATCTCATAAGTTTGTAACATGATCTTGTTGATTCTAAATTTTAAAAGTAAGTCACCAACATAGTTTTCCATATTTTTAATTTATATAATGATTAAATTTGTTTGGCATATCTCTCTAATAAGTGGCCCCTTACATTAATTATCATGAATGGCATGTCCACATGATAAAAGTTCATGCATGGTGTGGTAAATTATGTTTTTATTAACCTTTTAAATTAATTTTTATTTGATTGTATCCAAAAAAACCTTCCATAAATGACAACGTATAATAACTATAAAATCTATAACCATATCAATATTTGTTTTTCCAAAGTCACCTATAGGGAAATTATTTTTAAAATCACAATATTCTATACAAAAATTAATCAATTTATTAGACTCTAGAATTAGAACTATATTAGAGGCCCACTAAAGATAGTCAACAAATAAAATAAAACCTATATCTAACTATATCTATATTTAATCTACATCTGAAAAAAATACTTTTGAATTCATTTTTATCATTATTTATCTAATTGGGTTTTCATCTTGTTAAAATAATATATTATACATTACAACTATGTGGTCATTTACTATCTATCTTAGTAAGATAAAGTGAATAAATTTGGGTAGTCATGTAAAAATTGTCTACAATATTTACTTTCGTCATCCTTTAACATGGATTCTTAAAGGGTTGGTCTCAAATTATTGTGTGTTCCATAATAAAATTCAGCTATTAATTCTTTATTCAAAGATAACCTATATTCCACATATGGTGTAGAAGGGATTGTACTTGTGTCATCTATTTAGAATTACATTTTATGTATGAGGAAGCTTATTCTTATGATAGAAGGGATGGATATATTAATATTCCCCCAACTATTTTAAGATAATTTCATCATGATAGAGTCCATCTAATGTCTGATTTTCTGTTCAAACCTTATCGTAAATGAGATAAACATATTCTAGATATATTATTTATACATGATGAAATTATTACATTTTCTTAGGTATAAATTTAGAAAAATGTTAAGGAATAAAAAATTATTAGTTTGACTTTCCTCATTGGGTATTGAATCAAATGTGTACCTAAGGATTTGTTGTTGGTTGTGAATAGATACAGTAATGAGATCGATGATTCCATTTGCATGGTATATTAATCCCCATCCTATATATATATATATATATATATATATATGTATATATATGTATATATATATATATATATATATATATATATATATGTATATATATATATATATATATATATCTATCCCATAAATTATTTTTGTTATTATGTTATTTGTGATGGAAGAGTAGTTGAAATATATACTTATTTTGGTATGTCAATATGTTGATTAAAATGTCTATAATATTTAGGAGAGGTTACATATGATGTATGTAATGATCCATGGGTTGATTTATTGCACAATTCTTAAAAGGCTCTCTCTCTCTCTCTCTCTCTCTCTCTCTCTCTCTCTCTCTCTCTCTCCCTCTCTCTCTCTCTCTCTCTCTCTCTCTCTCTCTCTCTCTCTCTCTCTCTCTCTCTCTCTCTCTCTCTCTCTCTCTGTGTGTGTGTGTGTGTGTGTGCGCGCGCGCGCATGCGTGCACACGTGTGTGTGTGTGTTTGTGTGTGTGTGCATATGTGTGTGTGGATATGTATACATACATATACATATATGTGTATATATATACATATTTATATAATTATGTATGTATGAATGTATATAAATTTACATATATGCATACAAATAGACATGTATGAGTGTGTGCACACACACAAAACTAGTTTTGAGATATGTATGTAAATTGGAAGGTGATTAATTCATACCATAAATCCATGCTATTACAAATGGAATATTGTAGTTAAAGTCAATAATAATACCCTTGAATACTATAACTATTGTTCTAGGACCCACATTTATATTGAATATAGGTTGTCCTAATACTTTATAAGGTATATTTTTAAATTCACAAATCTTCATATATGAATATGTGTGTTCAGAGAGGTTCCTAGAAACCCATCATAACATGGTAACATTTATTTATGTGAGAAGTAGTCTATAACTCATAAACATAGAGAGAACAAAGGAACTCATCAAGTATTCATTATGATCAGAGTTATGGATTATCGATTAAAACATAAACTTAAGGATACAAGAGATTTTAGTATTGTTATACTAGCATACATATCTTAGATAAATCTATGTAAAATACATCGATAGATATCATTCTTGAGGTACCTATATCGTATTTAATTTTGACTACCTTGAGAATGATATCTATCAGTGTATTTTACATAGATTTATCTAAGATATGTATGCTAGCAGCACTTTTTGTCACGTAAACGTAAATATTTATTGTTCATAAAAAATACTTAATATAAATATTTAATTTAATTTTAAAATAGGAAATAGAGAGCAACATGGTATTTATTTTTTATGATTTATGTGGTAATACACACACACACACACACACACACACACACACACACACACACATATATATTACCATAACATATTTATATAATATATATACTCATAACTAATTTATAGGTTATATATATACATATATATATGTATATATATATGTATATATATATATATATATATGTATATATATATATGTATATATATATATATGTATATATATATATGTATATATATATGTATATATATATGTATATATATATATAACCTATAAATTAGTTATGAGTATATATATTATATAAATATGTTATGGTAAAATATATATACTAACTATAAATTAATTCTTATTTTTATTTGACCGGGTAAAATACCTAGCTTTATAGGGACTAGGAGCCATAATTAATAAGTTTTAGAAAAAAGAGTAGAAGATCCAAGGGCCAAAAAAAAAGAAATATATATATATATATATATATATATATATATATATATATATATATTACCTATAAATTAGTTATGAGTATATATATTATATAAATATGTTACGGTAAAATATATATATTAACTATAAATTAATTCTTATTTTTATTTGACCGGGTAAAATACCTAGCTTTATAGGGACCAAGAACCATAATTAATAAGTTTTAGAAAAAAGAGTAGAAGATCCGAAGGGCCAAAAAAAAAGAAAAAACTAGCTAATTATCCCCACAGGAGGAAAAACAAAAAACAAAAATAAAATAAAATAGTTCAAGAGGAGGGGCCCTCTGAAATATCATTTTCTTCTTTGGGCTTCTTCTCTGGTTCACCTTACTCCTTATTTGAAAATTTAGTCATTATTTTACTAAATCCTTTAGTGTCATCCCTAGGTAGGATCATCCATGGTGTTTTTGGCACCTGATCATGAAAAGGAATCCTCTTGATAGGAGTAGTGCTGGGGATTTTAGGAGGAGGGGTCTCCAGCACCGTTAAGTTTTCCTTCTTAGGGGTCCTATCCACCTTAGTAGAATTGGTGAAGGATTGAAACATTTTGTTAGATTACCTATTCAAGGCATTATATTCTTATATAAATCATGTTAGATTCATTTCTACCTCATGTAGCTTACTATTGAAAATTTACAACTACACTTTATTATGTTTAATGTCCTCTATCAAGTGAAATTTACCCTTCATGACTGCTCCCTAGATGTACCTCATCTAGAAGGATTGGTTTGGGTTTGGGAATAATTAGTTATAGAGGGGGTCATCTAGAATTGCTTTTAGATAAAGGGATATCTTATGGGGTATTGGTTGATGGTCAGTATGATCCTTGAGTAGAGTCTTCCTCTGGGGATTCCTCCTCATCAAAGAACCTGCCTAGAGGAACCTCTCTACCTTGCAAGGTTTAGTCATGATTCACCAGAAGAAGGTTGAGACCTTGGTGAAATATAGGGTTGGCATCATTAAACTAATAGGTGAGAGTATTACTCTCTAAAGTTTTTAGAAGATAAAAGGGAAAACTAGTCTTATACCCCTAAAAGTGGTTTAACAATAAAAAGTGACAAGAGAAAATTAATGTGTGCTTACCTTCAAGTGTCATGTATTTCATGAAATGGAGGCACACCTCAGGCCATTAATGTGGGAGGTTGGCATGAGTAAAACCTTTCTTTTCTATTTTGACAAATTCATTAGTATAGAAGAAACTCTAAATTAGCTCCTAATTTTTTGACTGGTCCTTGTAAACCTTCACTCCATCACATGACATGCCCATAGCTTCTTTGATAAACTCCTTTATGAATGAGATCTTGAATTCTCTTATCTCCATCACTCTTATATCTATCTGGTGAAAAAAATCCTTGTTATGCCCATATTATGCTTAGTTATCCTCAGCATTAATTCAATAAGCCAACCTCATTAGAGCTTCTACCATACTATTGCCTCAAACATCAGAATAGGAGGTTGGTTCCAAATTATCCCTACCACCTCCCATTACCATAGTGCCTATCAAACCAAGTATGCATTTTGGTAGGTTCTGGAAGTGATTTATTTTAACTGTTAAAAAAATGCTTGAGGGGCACACTTCTTCCCACCTTGCAAAATAAATTTTCCTCACATTTGCATAATGATGTATCATGAAATTTGAAATCCCTCTCTTAGTGATAAATGTTCATGTGTGTCACTGCCCAATCATCCTAACCTGATGTACTATAAATTAATTATGATTATCTATATATTATCTATTTATTTATTATGATGTGGTAATATTTTTCTATGATAATTTATTATTACAATTTTATTGTTATGATTATTTATAAATATGATGTGGTAAATCTATATATTACCTACACATTAGTTATAATTATCTATATATTATTTATTTATTATCATGTGGTAATATTTTTTATGACAATTTATTTTGAATACTTTATTATTATGATTATTTATAAATATATTTTAGTAAAATTTATATATTACCCATAAAGTAATTATAATTATTTTTGTTATTTATTTATTGTTATGTAGTAATATTTTTGATGATATGTGGTAATATTTTTTATGATAATTTATCTCTACAATTCCATTGTTATCATTATTTATAAGAAAAATGTGTTAA
This sequence comes from Torreya grandis, assembly GCA_037957365.1. Lineage (NCBI taxonomy): Eukaryota > Viridiplantae > Streptophyta > Pinopsida > Cupressales > Taxaceae > Torreya > Torreya grandis. The sequence goes on along the minus strand of JARHVA010007322.1, from coordinate 119,161 downwards.
AATCTATATATTACTTATAAATTAGTTATGATTATATATATATATATATATATATATATATATATATATATATATATATAATCATAACTAATTTATAAGTAATACATAGATTTTAACACATTTTTCTTATAAATAATGATAACAATGGAATTGTAGAGATAAATTATCATAAAAAAATATTAATATATATATATATATATATATATATATATATATATATATATATATTATCATGTGATGAAATTTTTATGATGTGGTTATTTTTTATGATAATTTATTTTTAAAATTCATTGTTATTATATGATTATTTATAAATATGGTGTGGTAAACTATACATATTAGCTATAAATTAATTATGATTATCTAATTATTTATAAATATAATACATTAAAATTTATATATCACCCATAAATTAATTATGATTGCCTATATATTATATATTTATCTATTATGATGTAATATTTTATATGGTAATTTATTTTTAGAAATTTATTGTTAATTACCTATAAATTACTTATTTTTAAAATTTTATTGTTATGATTATTTATAAATATGATGTGGTAAAAAATATATATTAACTATAAATTAGTTATTATTATCTATATATTATTTATTTACTTATTATCATATGATGATATTTTTTATGATGTGGTATTTTTTGTGATAATTTACTTTTACAATTCAATGTTATGATATGATTATTTATAAATATGATGTGGTAAAATCTATATATTATCTACAAATTAGTTACGATTTTATAATTATTTATAAATATAATGGAGTAAAATTTATATATTACCCATAAAATAATTATGATTATTTGTATATTATCTATTTATTTATTATGATGTAATATTTTTATGATAATTTGTTTGTACAATTTCATTGGTATGATTATTAATCAATATGGTGTGGTAATATGATTATTTATTTATTAATTATGATGTAATATAATGTAACCAGTCAAGTGGAAATCAATTTCATATTAAAAGCAATGAGGGAAGTTGTACATGGAAAATAGTGATAAAATAATCAATATTTAAAACATTAAATGTAAAAAGTTTGCATTTTATTTATGAAATATAGAATTATTGTTAAATTTACCTCATTATTTATTTATCTTTAATTTTTATTTCTCTCACTTTACATTTTTTTTGAATTTGTTTTTATTTATATGTTTTATTTTATTGTTTTAAACCATCATGTTTATAATTTTAATTTTTATTTAATCATATTAGTTTCCATATAATTAAATTAAATTATTTTTTATTTTATAATATTATCTTTTAAATAATTAAATTCTAACAGTTTCATGTCATTATAGCTCCTAAGCACCCCCTTGGATGTCATTATAGGAACACATATCAGTGTAATAACTAAACATATTTGCACAAAATATAATTTAACTATGCATGGAATAAGTATACAATACATCAAAAAAACCATGAATACATCTCTATATTAATCTCAAGTCATTTGGAACTATTTTCCTTTCATCAGATCACTATTTAAACACTTATAATGTTATGTTGCTTTGCATTTCACATTACATTTCCTCATTCAAATGAGTGTTTTCATATTATACTATATATTAATATACAAACATCAGATGAATACATACAAAATGATATAAATTACAAAAAATAGTCTACATCACACACTTTTATTGCCTTTAAACTTCATTTTCTTAGTCCTATGTCTGCTACCAACACATTCCCAGACCTAAACAATTGTCCCATTGTGATAAAAATTTATAAGAAGTATGCCTACTACTAAATCTGGTAGAATTTATATGCTAAGGGTCAGATATAGAAACACTACTATCGATAATATCTCAAGGTGTCATTGACCAATTTAAACCTCCTTAGTACTACTTATCCACCCTTTCAAGTTTTTAACTAGGTAGTGTAACAATCTACCACCCTTATGGATTTTCAATAAATTGGAATAACTAGAAAGATTCCTTTTATATATTTTTAACCATCATGTTTTTGTGCCTAATGCTATCGGAATAAAAACTAAGTATGATGTATTTGTAGAGTCAAGGCTTGAGGTTATGTCTGAATTGTTTTGAAAGCCTTCTTATTTTTTAATTCTTATGTTAGTTGAGCTGATGGGTTAAATTGTGTCTCTTTAAAAATTACAATAATGGAGTTATCCATGTGTGAAATATCCTTCTTGAATTATTTTTAATCATCTAATGCATAATGGACCCTGATGATCAAAGTGTGTAGTGGATCTTGCACTATTTTATATCTTGAGCATATTCATCCTTTATGGTGGAAATTATATCCATATTCTATGATATATTCAACTAGATGTTTTTTTATGTTTATTCTAATCTCTATTCATACCTCTAGGTCTAGAAACCAAAAAATGTGTCATGAAGCATCTCATTTTGACATACAATTTTATTTTTTTATAACATATCTCTTGAGTTGAGATAATCCTTAAGAGAAACATCCATGTGGTCTAGTGTGGCTACTTAATCTTCCATGATGGTATTGGCCTTTTAATCCTTTGATAAATATGATTACACCTCACCTAGTGAATCTTGTATTTGTTGTTTCTAGTCTATCATATTATGGTAATTTGGGTTTCTTGACATGAAACAATATCCAAAACCTTATCATATTATTCAAGGAGTTGGAAGAGGATTTTTTTTTCCACTTTCAAGTTTTTTCCATGCACTCAAAGTTATCAAAGTGTTTACATATCCACCTAATCTTTTATGAGTCAAGAAATAAAAAAATGAATTATTTCTCTTCAATCATCACATGGTACCACAATAATTGGACAACTTATCATCTATTATCATTAGGGCCTTGGATAATTAATCATGTAAATCCTCAATTCACACCCTTAAATAAAGTTTTTGCTATTCCATCTTGATGGATTTTTTGAGTTATGGATTATTGAAATTTAGCTACTCCATCAACCTAATTTTCCTATCTTAGTTGGGTCACATCAAGTGATGTTTCTTAAATTCTAGTTGTAAAATCAAAATAAGTCGCAAGAATTATGGTTGGAGCTACCTGGTGTCGTATTTGTGTAATTGAGAGTGTGAGAGTTGTTTGATGTAAGGGTGGGGATTACACATCCCATAAACATTAACTAGTTATTTTAGTTATTTCATGTGATGCCTCTTCTTGTGCACCTCCCAGTGCTGATCATGATCCTTGTAGTGTACTAGATTTTTTTGGAGCATTTTGAATAAGTGGTTATTTAAGATCCTTTTGATAGATTTTTAAGTTTGTTTGATTTCTTAACCTTATGAGTATCAATTGCAAATTCAACTTTCATTTTTATTATATCCCTTATATTTCATGCACCTTTGGTATCATTCTACTTGTTTTTTTGTTTCCTTGGAAGATTGGTCTTTCTCCTTTTTATTACTCTATTCTTCCTAATTTTATGGGGGTTTAATATTTTTATCCTCCTCTACCTTTCTTGTTGTCTTACGATCGATCTTCTTTATATGTACCTCCTACATTACCTTATCATTTTGTTCCTTTTGATTTATCATAGAATATTATTGTTTTTGTTATTCCAATTATTTTCTTTGTCCTACTTCTTATTCTTTTGTGTGGCTTCTTCTTCCTTTGATTTCTTCGTTTACATAATAGATTATTCTTCTTTTTGATTTTCCTTTATGTCTTATTTCCTCCTCTAGTCTTCTTCTTGAGCATTGTGCTCATATTCTTATTTATTATTATTTTAAATTACATGTTTTTATCCCTTTTCTCAAATTTCATCTAAACCTTATACATCTTCTTGTTTTGCTATGATATTCTCCTAGTGTAAATGAACTAGGGAATGGGTAGATGAAGGGGGTGAAGGAGTTGATTAAACTAGTTAATTTGAAACAATTCCAATTTTTTTTAAAATAATGAGATCCACTTGCATCTACAATAAAATGCCAATGGCATTCAAGAGAAATAATATCTCAATAGTGTGATGAATACTATAACTATGTTAAGTTAACCTAGTTACTTAATTAAGGATAATAAATCATAAATTATTCCATTAGGAAGATGATTATTCATATTAAATATGAGTATTGGGGTATATTAATGTACTCCATGTACACTTATAAAATCCAATCTAAATATACATCTTTCTGGTCTTCCTAATAGGATAATATAAAACCATTAAAGTTAATCTAGTGGAAACACTAACATAATACATCCTAGGTCAAGGTTCATCAAGGGAAAATTTATAGTTCTCAATTAGGAATAATAGGCAAGTATCTATGATTTTCTTAGGGGTGGGGGCCTAGCTCAGTTGGCTAAGTCTTCTCAGTTATTTCTAGTCCCCCTTGTCCCACGTGGTACCGGAGGGTGTGTCACACCAGTGCCACTGGCCACATGATAAAAAGTTTTTGGCACACTGCAGTTTATAGGGGGGATGAGAAATTTGTACCCGATTCCCGTACCCAAAAAAAAGGTAAGTATCTAGGAATACAATTGTAACAAAGGGTTAGAAGTGTATTCAATAAATCATACAAAGATTAATTTGAATACATAATTTAATGAATAAATTAATAAAAATAATAATTCCAATAGTAATGACTAATTCATTAGTTATTCTAATAGTAATACATTATTAGACAATGTAAACATTTACCAAGATCATGGATGTGAGTAATTTTATTGATATCATCTTATGTTACCCACTTGATCACTCAATCATGATCTATAGACTTAGGATCATAGCAAAAATAACATATTTATGCACACCAATTATTTTATTAGATTATTCATCCATACCAACACCATTTATGCCTTTAATATTCATGTTGTTATAAAGCTAATAAAAACTATTCATCATGTTGCCAATAGACATAATTTCTTTCCAAGGAAAGGATGATAATTCATTATCCACATGAGTTTTGGATCAATTATTTTCATAACTACATCCCTCATATTTACGGTATCAAAAGATAAGAGAATCCTCTTATTAAAATCATTGTACATCACCCAACACACTCTAGTACTCATGGATTAAATTCCAACATAAAAATTGATTCTAAATTAAACTAAAACTTAAAATTATTGTAAATAATAAAAGCGGTGATACCTATTAGGATTATATACCTTAATATCTAACTTAGGGGTACTTGCACCATATTTAATTTCCCAATAATAGATAGAAATTAAAATAAAGTTTAACCAATGAATATGCCAATAACCTAATGCATGGAATCCAAATATTAACACCATTACATCAGTTTATTATGTAATAAAATAGAATATAGAACATCACTAAAATTTGGAATCCCACATGAGTGGTTATTGTATCATAGGATGTTATAGCCATGTATCATATTTGGTTTGATCTCCAATATGCTAAATATTATTCCAAATAAAAATAAATAATAAGTATTTGTAGACAACTAAATAATGCTACATGTCATGAATTTATAATAATCCTCTAATTTTAAGGTCCTTGCACCATGTTGTCTTTCCCATTATTGTCACATAAGAATGAATAATCAACAAATCTTAAAATGACCTCAAACACTAATTAATTGATATTAGTTGACCACTTAGCTAATATTTATGAACATGGTTAGTTATAGGCCTATTATTAATTCTCAGCCAGCTACTATATCACATAATGAGTTTGGCATAGTCTAAATGTTATAGATATGCCTCTTTATGTTCAATATTAATTTATGTATCATAAATCTGAAATTAAAACATTAATCACTACTATATCATTTAATTGTTATCCATTAAATACCAAGTAGGTCAAAGGAATTAATAATTAATGACTTGCCACTACTATATGTTCTTTTTCACATATAGTAAAAATTAGGTCATTTTTATTATTTTAATCCACATCTAATTATATCTCAATATTCAGTTCAAGAATCAATAATAACAAGCTTACAATAACCCTATAATTTACATACTCAAGGTTACTAGAACCATGTATAATCAAGCATAGATAATCATAAATAAAGGTTAAATAATAAGTATCAACCTAAAAACCCATAAGTATTTACTCAAATATAATGTGGACAACTACAACATCAACTTACCAATATTCCTCTTTCACTTAAAATGAGAGGATAAAAACCAACCCATAATACTTTTGATCTTTCAAATATGTACCAACCAAAACCTTTAATAATCCATACTTCTCATAATCATAATTAAATAGCATTATATGAAAATGACACTATTGTGGCCATTAATAGCTAGTCATTTAAAACATATACAACTAAAATATTGAATTATCAATATGTTTCCCATATACACTTGAATGTAATGTAACTTTTAATAGTTATTATAACTTTACTTAAGACAAATAAATCACTCAATGAGTTTTTTAATTACTCAATCTACATTCATTACTTAAGTGATTAAATGTAATATTATAATAAGATTTGAGACAATGATCAATAATTATTGTAATGAATACTAATAAGGGATAAAATGACATAAATAACTCTTTACAATATATTTAAACCATATAAACAACTACTTAGTTATTACATCATTTAAGCATGTAGTTACGAAATCATTTGATAACCCAATGAATAAAAAAAATAACATACTTATATCTATGTTAAAATAGGTCTAATCAAGCACCTATGATTGATGTATAAATCTATCATAACTAACCCAACGTAGTTCACTTTTCCTGTTTCCATCACCTAAATGAAATATGCATTTTTAGTATTAAGAAACCATCAAAGGCCTACAAATTTTTTTGAGTCTCTATGTTTAAATGATATGGTATAAGATTTTTCATAATAAATAAATAGTTTAATGCAACATCTAATATAAGCATGCATATTTCCTTCAATAGTCAATCAAAGAGCATTCACTCAAAAATTTAGTTCCACATCATTTATAATGATACATAATTTACAAAATATGTATCAAAAATATTAAATTCATGAAAATAATGATTAAATGAAACATATAATTTCTACAAAAAACTCAAACATGAAGTATCTGCCAACTTGAAGATCCAGCAAAGAGATAGATAAAAAAGAAAATATGTATGCTCGGTCCTATCACTCCTCCATTTGGTGGCCCTCACTAGTACATCCATTAGTTGGATAGTGGATTTAAGCATCTAGATTTTTTATAAAGTCATGAGCATAAAAGAGATATTAAGTTATTGGTCAAATTAATAACAACATAATTTCATCAAGTAAGACATAACCAAGTAATAATGTAATTGGCATCAAATAGTGAGGTTCACAACCTCCAATCTAATACCAAAGAGGAGACTTCGACCCTTATTCACTAAATTTTTACATTAAGTTAAGAAGCATGTATTCATAAATTAATATTACAAGATTTATCAACCCATTGGGAATTCAATTAAAAATCGATAATCATTCAAAAAAATTAAATCTAAAAATAAATACCTTCAACAACTTACATCAACGTAAATCCTTAAAAAGAATAATACAACCCTTACATGACCTCCATCAATTAAAATAATCACATTCCATAGATGTCAAAGGCTATGTACAACCAAAAAATAAAATTCCTAATCAATAAAAAAGATGCATACATATCAAGATAAAGTGTAACTCCAACATGAAAATAGTACATATAGTTGGAGACTGAGTTCATGTCTCTAATATGGGTTCTCCAAATCAAAAGGACAACCCAATAGATTTGTATTTCTAGATACTATAAGGTATGCACCCACCCATTCAAAAACATAATAATAATGCATACAAAATGATGCATATAACCACAAGACCCTTCAATGCACAATCTATGATTCCTCCTTTCACACATAATAATAGAAATGCACAAGCATTAAATGTAAATAATCAATCATTTTAGAATTTGATAAACTTGTAATGTATGATTATCCATATAAATGCTTTTATGCATTCTAGATAAAGCATGCAGATGAATTTATAACTATATAAAAGTTCTTATCCATCCAATTCAAGTATTTAAATGATGAACAACCATCTAAATGCACATATGCATCCATGAGAATATTTACTCAACATTTAAATAGACATATAACCATTTTGAAGCACATTTATATACATGCAATAATTTAGGAAAAGTTTAGAAGAATATATAACCAAAATATCAAAATCATCCTCCATTGAGGCATTTCATCAAACAAATCATAAGCATCCTCCATTTAGGTATTTTTTCAAACCAATAACATGCATCCCACATGGAAGAATTTTTTCAAACAATTTGCATTATTCCTCCATAAGAATTTTATTAGTCAAATTACATCCATACAATATAAATACTTAGCCTAAAAAATGTGCATAAAATTTTCCTCCAATACAAATGTTTTTAGCCACACAAATGAGTATGAAATTAGCCTCTCAATGCTAACACTCTAGCCAAACCAACGTAAATAAAATCATCTATTCAAGGTAAATATTTATCCATGGTTTGTATTAACTAATAAACTATATGTATGTATTAAATAAACCATTTGAAGCTATTAAATTATCAGTACTAATGTATGCAACTAGCCATACAATATAATCACAAACTATAAAAATATATATTCAGCCATGTAAATATATGTTCATCCATTTAAATATATGAATACATGTTTAAGTGTGTATACTTATCCCATTTAAGTGGATGATCAACCATTTAAATGTATGTTCAAACCCAACCATTCAATGTATAAAATCAGCCATTAATGTAAGAAAGGGTTTACAATGCTCACCCATTAATGAAAAGGAAGGCTCAAGTACCCTCATACCTAAATAAATCTCCTTATGGTAGCTAGATTATCTTCTTCCCACTACACATACATAGATTCCATTTTCATCCATTCCATTCTAAATTCGAAGTGTTGTCTTCCCTTACCAAAAGTCTCTCCAAAAATAATGTGCCATAGTCTCCCTTACAAGTTCCATTCCCTTCAAAATTGTTAAGTGTGGTATCTTGTTGCATAAGAATCTCATCCCAAGGAAAAATTATGCCTCTTCTATTTTCACATGGTCATTCCTTTTTAAAAAATGGGATTTTTATTCTTCTCTACTACTCTCCTCCTACTTCAACATGGTATCTAAACCTCCACATGGAAACCCCAAAGCATTTCAATTCTAAACTTATAATATTATGTGGTCTCCTTTTGACCCAAATTAAGTGATTGGTTTATAAAATGGCATTGTAGATTTGAAATTAAATTTTTTTTTAAATTATTTTTTCACAATTAATTTAAAATTAACATAACCACATAAACAAGGTAACCAACAAAACAACAACATATCCCAAGTCTATTGAAGTAAAGTAACTAATACAACCACAAGGTGTCTATCAAGCTTATATGAAGGTGGTGGTAAATTCCTTTGCACAAGAAAAAACCAACACACCAAGTGGGAAAGAAATAAAAAAATGAACAATACCATTACACATGATAAAAATACAAGACAAGAATGAAACATGAAGTAAAAAACAAAATAAAATAGCATGAAAGACAATAATTGAAAGGTGACCAAATGGATTCAAATATATCATAACTCAACATTACCTATTGATATCAATATCATAATTCTAATTAGCCTTCCTATTATCATCATGAATACGAAAATCCACCACCAATATTAGCTCATAAAATTAGTCCCTATAGTCATAGAAAGTAGACATCAACAACATCTTGAAAAGTATCAATAATAAATAATTATGTAATCTAAACTGATTAATATATATTAAACATGACATTAAATGAACTGAGTATATCATTTAGTCATAAACCTTTTATGACTAAAGTTAATCAAAAAGATATTTGATAAGAGGAATCATAATTATTTGAATCACCTCAACATATGTTAGTAAACAACCAAAGTGTTATACCAAAATCAAGAAATCATGATATCACAATGTCTCAACAAAAAATAAAATGTATCAAATAGTGGGGTCATGATAGAATTTTTATGGGAGGGGGAAGGATAAGATGTTACCACTATGCACAAATTGTCTTAATAGGTATGTTTTTTTAAGTTACTCTTATTCAAATTCAATTTCCTCCACATTTTGTGGTGAGACAAAGGAATCCATGCATTTTAAATGGAGAGAGTGGTCCTTAGAGTTGTGTGTGTTATATGTATACACATTATCATTTTTTGAGGGATTATTTATTGTTTTATGCCTTATGCTACCTATATTATGTCTTGGAATCTTGTCTTGATGAGGATCCTATTGTAATTATTATTTGTAATATGAATGTTGTTCTACATTTTATGTCTTATTCCTATAACATATATTAAACTATGATTGAAGTATGAGGTATTGGAATGTCAACCGATTTGATTTTTGAGACATTTCACACATATCAATTTTGCACCTCTTTTCAAAATAAAAAATATATGTATTCCTCCTAGTCATATAACTCTATGCCTATGTATTCTAACTTAGACTTATATAGTTATTCCTCAATGATGTCAATTTGTGTAAGATCATATTCTACAAATATATTAGGCATAATTGTGTTAGTGAGATATGGATTTTTGTCATTAGTATTCCTATTTGGGTGAAGGCAGTGTTTTCCTATATATAGGAACCTTACTTTTGCCTATAGTAGCTTGTTATAGGGCTACAAATGTTTGTGGTAGTGTTTTATGTTATGCTTGTGCTTCTGATTATTGGTGCACTACTAGATATTTAAATTAAAGGTCCCTAGACTTAAAGGTCCCACCAATATTTCTATTAGATTGTTTCCTTAGAACTTCTATTTTCATATTCAAACTAGTGATGAAGAATAGTAAGGAGACATGTGGTTCTCTGGATATCCCATGAAGGCTCATGCACACTCTATCATGAAATATGGTGATTTTTCTATGGGGTGTAAGGTACTACATCACATTGGTTGTCTCCATAGGGTGTGATGCAATAAGTGTTAGTATTTTAACCTACCATTTATAAAATCATCCTAATAGTGTATACTACTTATTATGGTCTAGGTTATATTCTACAAGGTAGTCACAGGGCAAAAATATCCATCCACTATGACAGGACTATCAAGAGACTTTAATTGAGTAAAGTGGAACAATAATACAAAGAAATGGTATTGGAAATTTTTAAATTCACTTGAAATAATATTATCCAAGTTGTAAATCAACTTGGCACTAGGAAGTCTATTAAATTAAAATTATCATTTAGTCAAATCATGCAATATGAAATATCGATGACCCCTTTTGTTTTTTGACATGTACTTTTAGTAGTCTACTAAAATATACATGAAATACATTATAAGATAAATTACACTATGTCACATTGTATTGAATCAAATGGTATTCCCCTTGAACATATAGCATATATTTACCTCATGTCTAAGTGAATCATAGGGCTCTTGGTTTTGTACAGTAAGAGGGATGTACATCAAGTTGGAATTCTGGTTATCCTCACCATTGTTTTAGTTTAATGAATATGGTAACATAATTTAATAAGTGTATTTCCCCATGATTATACCAAATTAGAAATTTCATCACCACCTTTTTAAGTTATCTAAAACTTGGAAGAATTATCAATCACTTTACATCTAACCCTTGAAATTGATGTTATAGGCTAGAGGTCTTGAATGCATATCACCAACTAGATATATATATTTTTTAAAATATCTCTATTTTTTCTATGATATCAAATCCATTGGCATCACGGTAACTTATCTACCTCAATTTTAAGCCTATTCCTATTTATTCCTTCTCCAATTTTTCAATGTTATGAGGAGATATGATTGTCTCATTCTTACTATGTTGTGATGAAAAATTGGATGTTTTTGTGCTCAAGCTCACATCAAAAAAGGATCATTATTATCTATTGGGTTTGATATGTTTCGTTCTCTATGTGACCTATTTTTATATATTTTTTCTGTACTCCACTCATCTAAAAATTTACATGGAATTGTGTTGAGCTATTTTTCATGTTGTTATCTATTAGTTTAAATTTTAATCAATTGTTATGATGTGACATTTTTAGTTTGATCAATAGATTCATTTATTTGATGAATACATTATTTATTTGACGGGCCTCTTTTATTCCACTCATCTGACACTTTACATTGAATTATGCTAAGCTATTTTTCAAATTGTTATCTATTGGTTTAAATGTCAATCATTTGTTGTGATGTGATCTTTGTGATTTGCGTATTCATTTATTTATATGAATAAATTATTTGATGTGATGGACCTCTTTTATTCTTATAAAACTTATAATTATTTTACATTACTTGACTCTAACACATCAATCAACTTTGATAAAGATGAAATATTTGAAGTGCTTTGTTATTATCCATTTTTTGAGTGATCATTTATTACTTTCATTTTATACCTTCTTTTTGGTGTGTCATTCCCAAAATTTATTTATTAACCATGTGTTGATCTTGTGTTGACCATTATTTGTATTAATTTTCTATTGATTTGTTGATATAAAATCATTATCTCTTATCATTATCTTCTTATACTATGTTCTGATTTATTGTGATATAAAGATCACATAGATACTCACTAGATACTCATTAGGTTGTCATATATATTTATTTCCCATATGATAGGTTTGAGTTTAGAGTTCCATACAAACCTAAAAAAATAAAGTAAAATTTTAAATAAAACACAAACCATAACTACATGGTGATACTCGACACCTATTCGTTTTTAGCATGATATTAATAGACATTATTGGTGGTAAGGCTTAATCCGACAACCATTTACATGACCTATTAGGATGGTTCCTTTAAGTTAGATTATCATTATTATTCCTTGTTGTGATACTTTTTGGCTGACATATGTCCATTTAACCAAATGCATATTTCACCTATATATGTATAAAATATGTTATCATATAATAATAATTTTTGCTCTAGATAAAAATCTTTAATTGTGAATTGAGATTTGGTAATGATTTTTTAATATAAATTTTATTTCTTGTGTCCAAAACACTATATAAATTAATTAATCCACATTAGTTATATATAATTATCTTGCATGAATTGAATCCTGATCTCCCAATCACATTATACATGAAATTAATAGACTAGGCACTATATATTCCATGGACACAACTTATCTTATTCCATAGACTACATAGAAAGGGGTGAACCCTATTTCAAATTTAAAATTTACCTTGTTGCCCATAGGATCATAGGAATTTGATCCTCCAAATCATCTCTTTGTACATTTCTATTTTATTAACAACTTCTCAAGGACTTTGTTGGATGCTTCTGTCTGTCAATTGGCTTGAGGATGATTTAATGTTCTCATATGGTTTGATATCATAAATTATTATGTCAGGGTCTTGACAAATTTTTTTTAAGTGCATGCCTATGTGACTCATGAACATCACCAAAAATCCAAACCTATTTATGGTGTTGTTATACATGAATGTGGTTATCTCTAGCACTATAATTTTGTGTCACAAAATCATTTACCCATTTCATGAAGTAATCCATCATAGTTATTATATACCTAGGAGGACTAAATTTTCTTGGAGGATTTATAGGTCCCAAAAATTTAATTTCCCATTTATCAAATGGTTTTCATACTAACATTAGATTATAAGGAATTTCATCCCCTTGATTCATCTATCCTATTATTTCACAAACATTGTAGTGATTTACAACTATGGACACATCATGGAATGGAGTTGGCCACTATATACCACTTTTTAATATCTTCCTCTTAGTATATTATCCTATCAAGGGTCCTCCTAAGACTCTTTCATGTGTTTCTTCCAAGAATTATGGTTTCTCATGATCTAGGACTACTCTACTTAACAGATCATACTTACCCATATTATACAAAATTCCTCTGATAATGATGAATGGTATATCTCATGTGACTAGATCATTTGTATCTTTATCTACATAATGTGTATGAAAAAAATCCTCTTCCAAGAAATTGGCTATTCCTTCTATTTACACATATCATTTTTAACTTTTATTGATTACTAACACTTTGTATCTTATAGGAACCTATCAAATCTTAACCTTTATCAGTTCATACCTTAAGGGGTGCACTAGGAAACGAGTGGGCATACCATTGGTGCTTCATAATATTATTGTCCTTTTTGCCACTTACCATCTACACACTCATCTCCTAAAAAAATTAACCCTAAGCTTATTCTTCTCAACCTTACCCATTCCAATCATTTCCCTCTTTTCATCCTCCTTTTCTTGACTTAATTCCCATTTGGATAGTCAATTTTACTAGGTCAACCAGGTCAACCCTATACAGTCTAGGGTTTTTTTTCACTTTTTGAGTTTTTTACCCTTTCTTTCAACTTAACTCAGATTTAGTGAATTATCCCTAAAAACATACAGGGTCGACTGGGTCAACCATGTACATCCAACATTTCTAGGAATATTTAAGGAAAGATCCACCTATGTACACAAGTTCATTTCCAACCATTTTTAAGAAGAAAAGTGAAGAAGAATAAGTGTAAATGAAACTATACTTATTGACCATTCTAATTAAGGAATAAATATTAGGATTATATACTTTATTTGGGGATATAGATTTTATCTTATGGATAAGTCTTTTAGATGCATATATAGGTTGTATAACAATATCTTTACATACCATAACAATATCTTATGAATCACCTTGTCCAAAGAAGATATTGAGGCTTGATGGGTTCATATTCAAAGGTAAGTATTCTTAAATTTATTTATCCTTTGTAAGAGTAGATAGATAATGTAGTTGTGCTTCTCTTACCATACATTCAGATTTTGTATACATTGATGTGAGTGTATATCTTCTATGCATGTTTAATTTGGTTTTCTTTGTTTCTAACCCTCACTTTTTGCCACAAGATTTGGTGTGAACTATGTTAGATTTACTTTCTTGTTACTATAATAGATTGAACATTAAATGTAGGACTCTTTTAGGATTTTTTCATGATTTATGTTAGACTATAGGATTTAGAACCCTTCTTATCATGGTGTATTATGACAAGTGATCACATAATTAGGTATATCAAATCACCATATTGGTCATGCCCCCACTTAACAATTGTATCCTCAATCAGAAGTGTAGGTATTCTCTATATTCTCTGAGCAGGGATTGATTTATAGATATGATGCATTTCTAATTACGTACATTCTGGTGAACCTGATGTGAGCTAACCCTTATAAGATTTGTTTATCTTATTTCATTTTCTTTCATTATTTCTATCATATATTTTACATACTATATTGACTCTATCAACCTAGTATCTAACTTATGTGTACAAGTTTTTAGGTATAGGTTGTTGAATCAATCCTATTGACCTAGTATAGTTTTTTAGATTTATAGACATCCAATCTATACTACTAGGTCAACCTAGTTGACCCTATTCATTTTAAAACATCTATTTCATCATACTAGGTTGACTAAATTGACCCTATACATTTTTAGGCACTCATTAGTGAGTTTTTGTAAAGCTTGATTGACCCTATCAACCTAGTTAGTAGAATTATCAAGCATATATCAAGGTTCTTGAACAACAATCTTAATTCTATGCATCTCTGATCCACCAAGGTTATTTTCTACCTCTATATATCTTTCTTTATAGTATTTACTTTTATACTTTGTAAGCTTTAAAACTACCCTTACACTATCAACTGGATCGACCCTATTGACTTGGTTCTATGTTGTGTGTTGTCTAGATAAATAAGTCAAGTCTACTGACCGTATTCATTTTAAGACCTTGCTTCCACAATACATGTTTGACCTTGTCGACCCTATTTTATATTTTGTGCATACATTGTTGACTATATTAACATTATACTTTATTTCAAAGTTATAATTAACCTTATATGTTATTAATTAATTCACACTTTTTTTATTCTTGTTTACATGCTTAGAATAGATCATATAGTCTAATTATGTGGTTTTAAATTAATCATTTAGTTCACTATTTTTTATTTTTTGTGCACATAACCAATTCTAAAAATCTAAATAATCATTTTAACATTTGTCTACCCAAGGCCAACCTACATGGATTTCATTACCAAAGGGGAAGCCAACTTGATACTCTGGTCAATTATAAATTGTGTTTAATGGTATATTTTAGCTAAGCACTCAACACCATTATCATTATATTGTGTGAATTGAGGGGGTACACCCTAATACCAAGCCTATATAATTGCCACTACATTCCCTTTCATTCCAAACTACCTGAAACCATCCTTAAATTGTTATTCTAAGTTTTTGATTACATCCAACTTCCCATCACATTTAATATCATACCTTAATAATTTAATAAGCATTCAATTTGACCAATTAGTTATCTATTTAAATTCCAAGTTTATTGATTTATCTTTTCTTAATTGTATTGTGTATTGTAAAAACTTGCATCATCCAACATTGGTACAAGTTTTGTGTTGTGTGCCTCAATTGGATTGGTCAATGTTAATCCAATTTATTGTTTATTTCCCTTCATTTCTTACTTTTCAAATTAATTGAAAAAATTATCTTGTTTTAATTCACAATCTATTATAGTATTTCTATTTTTCCATGTTTGTTGTAATGGGTCCTATTTCTATCACTTCATATCTCTTTGTTCTTTTTTGCACCTCTTTCTTGTGTGGTTATCTAGTCTTATCTCATCATTATGACATATTTTCAACCTTATTTTAGTCAATAACATTTAATAATTAAGGATTTGGATAATAACCTTACTTATTTTATTAGTTTAAATGAAACTATCCACTTTCTTCCTTCCTCTTCTCCTAAACCAAAACCAATCTCTACAAAATGTAATGTAGTTGAGGTCCTTCATAATAATCCTCTTCTGAATACCAATTTTGGAAATCCTCCACCTAAAAATAATCATCCTCCCACCAACACAAATAATCCTCCTCCTATCAACAATAATACCCCTACTACAAACACCAATCCACCTATTGATACAACTCAACTTCTTGCATAAGTCATACAATAAATGAAAATCATGCAAATGGCCATTCAATCTCAAATGATGAACGTGCAACAAGATTTATGCAACATGATTACTCAACCACCTTAAGTCATTATGTCTCAACCAAATCAAAATTTTGTTCCTCCTCCTCTTAGATATGCCAATGGAAATATCATCCCTTAACCTCCAATTAATAACGAGATGCTTCAACATCTTAAAAATGAATATTTATCCCTATTTATTTCATTCATATATATTCAAAACATTTCTCCAACTTTCACATATAATGGGACTAAAGACCCTACTATCTTTATTAAGTCTTTTGGTAATCTCTATAAGGAATGGGACCAAACTAACACCTTTAATACCACCAAGCTCTTAGCCAAAACCTTTGTTGGTGATGCACTTGAATGGTAAAACCAACTTCTTAGGCATTCCATCTAACAACTAGAGGATTTAGTCAATGATCTAGTGAAGGAATTCCAACATGACGATCTTCCTAAAAACTATATTAGCCATTTCATCAATGCCAAGTAACTTTCTAACGAATTTTCTCATACTTTCATCAAATTATGGAAGTCTCTTTCTCATAAAGTGGACCATAACATTAATAATTATCATCTTTTAAAACTATTCGTTACTACTCTTAAACCTCCTCTTAATTACAAATTTTAAATCTTTTCATTTAAAAATTTAGAAGAAGCATTAGGCCAAGCAAAAAGGCAATAATTTCTTATGACTCAATTTGAACCACCTTAAACAACTACTAAATAACCTTTCCAATCATATTCTCATAATGTTAATTCATCCAAGTTTCCCCAACCTCAAAATGGAGCATCCAATTCAATTAATTTTAACCCAACCCACCCACTTTTGAATCTAGAAAAACTTATGATGAAATTACCACCCTCTAAACCCATGAGCTTTTATCCTTCTAAACCTCCTCCTAAAAGGTACAATCCTAATAAATTTTTTTTGTGGCATGCTACTATAGGTCATTCTCATGAATCTTGTTGTGATCTCCACTGATTTAATCTTTCTTCCTTACTTGGTTTGCATTTCAATCTTGATACTCTAACAAAATAATGTTATCAAGACTATCTTCAAGCTTCTCAACTTTAATCTCAAGAACCACAATCACATCAATATCAACTACCTAATTGATAAAAAAAAATCATCCCATACCTATACCTCATCTATTAATTTTTTTCAAACCATAGTTGATCCTTATTCCTACACCAATAAGGAAAGGATATCTAACATGAATAACTTTAAACATATTATGGCATTCATTAAACCTCAACCTCTTAAGCCACATGAACCAAAAGAGTACCTATTTTAAATGTCTACTCCAAAACATATCATACATGGTCCTCCTTTACTTCCTTTACCTCTTCATACCTCTTATACACATCATATTTCACATTCAACATCTCCAAAATATAACAAACCAACACATTTACCTATTTCCAAATACACCTTTCAATCCAATGAAAATAATTTTAATGGTTTAATGTTACCTCACTCCACCTCACATGTTGGGACATCTTACAATGCCCATCCACATGTCCCTTTAGACTTTGGGGCATCTTGTGATGCCCATACCTACATACAATTATGCTTTGGGGCATCTTACAATGGCCACTCTTATTCTAAAATGAATAATAACAAATAAATCTAGCTTCAAGAAACCTTCTGAAACTTATAGACTTGCATTTAACATTCTCATCTTTGATATAGACATTAACATAGATCTTACTTTTTCTTTTTTGTCTCATGTTTCTTTGTTTTTGTACACTTTCTTTATTTTAATAACATCAATATTTTTCTTTACATTATTTCATTTTATTACACATTACATTTGCCATTTGCTTTCATTTTCATCCTAATATATTTCTTTTGTTTTTGTCTTTTTATGTTATTCTTTGCCTTAGTAGATTTATGATTATTTCCCCCCTTATTTATAAGTCACCCTCATGGGTTTCTCTTTTGTGATTTTTTAGTATAAGACCATGGATAGGACTTGGCCCTCCTCACAAAATACAACCTTTACTTATTTTCTCATTTTATTATTTCACTTTTTCCTTTTTGTCACCCTTGTGGGTTTCTCTTTTATGATTTATAGTGTAGGACCATGGATAGGACCCGGCCCTTCTCATAAAATTACCATCTTGTCATTCCTTTTACAATAGTTAAAACATTTGATCCTTGTTTTCAACTTTAGCTTTTGCTTCTTTTGATGTATGGAATTTGCACAACAATCTTTGTTAGCATGTTTTCTTCCATTTCCCTCATTCTTATGATAAAGAATCACACTTTACTATAATTATATCCCCTTTTTTCCTTTTTTCACATTTTTCATAATTTTAAGTAATTCAAATTGTTCCATGTGTCATTCCTCTTTATTTCCCCTTTCTTTCACTCCAAATTGGATTAAAAAAGGTCAAAGTCAAGATAGCACTTTTATTTCACTAATATTTATGAGACTCTTTACCCCATGCTCTTTGAAGTTTTCTCCCTTAGAAACCTTATCCCAATTATTGAAGTGAAAGTCATATTTAGCACCCATGTTTGGTTTTCCAAATCTATATGGAGGAGGAATAGAAAAATCCATCAATAAAGTTAAAATCCAAATCATTTGAAACAAAAGGAAATAATATCTAAAAGGCAACATATAAATCTCAAAATTTAATATCACACCAAAACTCCACATTTGGATTCACATAGAGCTGAGATCTTTTGGGGTGTGGTAAGCTAGTAGATTGGAATAGGGGAATTCAACAAACTATATGGTTTTACATAATTTCTCATTCAAGTACCCATCATATTAAATTGATGTTTCTATAAAGGGTCCTAAGGAATGGGGAACACAGTGTGGGAAAGTAGGTCCATTTTAATTTTCATACATATAGCATTCATGTGATGATCTATATATTCAATTTATTGACCTAAAACTTGTGTATATAAGAGAAGTTCTTCATAGTCCTTAAGGTCAAAATTCTCCTTGTTTTGACAGACCTAATTTGAGTGTCTTGACTTTGATAAAGAGTTCCTCTACCTTGATTTTTCTTTCATTCTCCCCTCTATCCTTTTAATTTTCCCATTTGAAAAATAAATTATGATTCCAAATTTTGTATTCCCTCTTATATTAATTCCTTATTATTTACCTCTTAAAAACATGCTAACATTACTTTGTTTTAGTTTTATCTATCCTTAGAGAAAAACATGTCTAGGAAATTATGGATTACACTCTTACACCATTTAGTTATCACACCATCTCATTATCATACTATTCATGTTATTAGGTGGTTGTGTTTTCTTGCATTGTATCTTAGAACAAGCAACATGTTTGAGTTTTCATGCTTTAGAGCTTTTCATTTTCTTTTCTCAATCATGTTCTTTTTGGATTTTTGTGGACTTATCTTACATATGACATTTTACATTATTACAAGTATCTCTTTATATATACCTTCTTCATGTTTTTATCACATATTTAAGTAAATTTCATTTTTAGTATTTAATGTTTTTAATTTTGCCTATCTTACATGAGCTTAATTTTCACTTTCTTACATATCTTTGTTCAAGTTTTCTTGCATGGATATTTCATTTGTCATTCATGTTTTACATGATTCCCAACATGATTTAGTATGTTATACATTCCTCTTTTGCATTTATATTTTACATGCTTTCCAATATGATTTACTATGTTTTACAATCATCTATCAATCATTTACACTCATTTGTCATTCATTTTCCAATCATTTGTCATTCATTTATAATCATTTTATCATTTATTTTCCCTCAATGTTATGGTTCTTTCCTTGCCTTAAAAATTATAATTTTCTAAATTTTATAATACCCTCATATATTTTCCTTAACTAATTTTTTATTACCATAGGCATATCTCCCAAAATTTCAATTTTTGGATATTTTTTGCACTAACTTCTATATGTTTGCCTAGTTTTCTTCACATGGGATGCATTTAGTTCTTATTGTACTCTAATTTTATCTACAACACTAAGGTAAGTAAATGTATTTTTTTCCAAATTTTTCCTTTCATTTATCAAATTTTCTACTTATTTCACTTTACTCAACATTAACATTATGTGTTATCATGTTTTATTCCCAAAGCACCATCCTATGTTGCACTCATGTGATAAATGATGAGCTTTGAGTGGGGCATATGTATACATATAATATTTTTAACTTTTATTGATTACTGACACTTTTTATCTTAAAATAACCTCTCAAGTCTCAATCTCTCTAAGTGTATACCTTAAGGGGTGCATTAGGAAAGGGGTGAACAAACCATTGGTGCTTCATAAGATTATTGTCCATTTTCCCACTTGCCATCTACACACTCATCTCTTAAAAACATTAAACCCAAG
This sequence comes from Torreya grandis, assembly GCA_037957365.1. Classification (NCBI taxonomy): domain Eukaryota; kingdom Viridiplantae; phylum Streptophyta; class Pinopsida; order Cupressales; family Taxaceae; genus Torreya; species Torreya grandis. Next base: position 97,914 of record JARHVA010007322.1, on the reverse strand, counting down.
ATTATTATTATCATCCTTACCCATTTCAATAATTTTCCTTTTTTCATCCTCTTTTTATTACCTTAATTCCCTTTTAGCTAGTTAATTATACTAGGTTGGCTAGGTCGACCCTGTATAATCTTAGGGTATTTTTCACTTTTTGGGTTTGTTATCCTTTTGATAAACCTAGCTTAGACCTAGTGAGTTGTGTTGAGTCCAACACCCCCTATCTTTATTTTTTTAAAGGAGGACCCCTGTATTTATTTCTAGAAAGTTTGTCTTCTGGATTAAATGTTAAGAGTTGTCTTATCTTGGATTTTAAAAGCAAATCAATTTTAAAAGGGGAACATGTGCTTTGATTTATTTGATCATGTTAAAATTTCATGGTTCAAAATTTATAATAATTATCTTCAAGGTGATTAGTTTTAGGTTCCATGGAAGAAGCTAGGGTTCCTAAGGAACAAACCCTAAAGAGGGTTTGAATATGAATATTTGCAAAAAATACTAGTGGGAAATTTTATTTCCTTTTGATTAAATGATCCTAAGTATAACTTTATATTAAACTTAAAATATGTTTTTTATTTAAAACATGACTAAATATTAATATAAAACCTTAGGCTAAACTCTATACATGATCATTTATTAATTTAAATCTTATACTCTTTTATAGATCTAACAGTAATCACTTGCTTGTTGATTTTTATCTATTAGTGTGATAAGCTTGAAGTATTTTAAAAAGGACATATAGTTAGTGATTTGGGCATAGTAAATATCTAATGGTGATCATTTGCTCAAAGGTTTTGATCCAATGGTGTGAATTAAATATGACACCTAAAAGGATGTTAACAACTATTAACCACTCAGGACTTGATCTGATGGTTCACATTAACTTGAAGGTTCTAATCTAATGGTGTGAATCAACCTAGAAGCCTAAGGATCTCCCAAAGTATTTACATGTGGAACTCATTCATTGGACCAAAAAATTTTATTATATTAAAATTAATAGGTTTGCTCCTATCATTTGACATCTATGAGGATGTATCTGATGGGACTGAACCCATCAAATTTTACATGAGACGAAAAGATTATATTATCTTAAATTTGATAGGTTCACCCCCATCATTTGACATCTGTAAGGACATATTTGATGTGATGAAACTTGTAAAATTTAACCTAGACAATCCTCAAAGCCTTGGGAACTCTTGAGGGATTTACACATGGAATTCATTTATTGGAACAATAAATTCCATTATCTTAAATTTGACAGATTTTTTCCCATCATTTGACATCTATGAGAATGTATTTGATGTTACCAAACCCATTAAATTTAACTAAGACAAATCTCGAAGCCTTGAGAACTCCATTGTCTTAAATTTGATAGGGTTGCTCCCATCATTTGATGTCTGTGAGGATGTATTTGATGTGACCAAACCCATAAAATTTAACCTAGATAATTTTTAAATTTTAATTAAAGGGGGTATTTATAAAAAAACCTTTTAATAAATTCCTATATTTTTACGAAGATGAGCTTAGTATTTAAATATCTTAGCCTAAGTCATTTAGTGTTTTTTAAACATAAAATTTAAATGACATTTTTAAAACCTAAGATTTATATGATCATGTAACTGATTAAAAGGTAAGCATATTTCAAGATCCAATGATGATCACTTGTTTACTGGATTTGATCTAATGATGTGTCTAGCTTGAAACCTTTTAAAAAAGCATGCAGTTAATGATCTGGCCCTAACTAAGATCTAATGGTGATCTCTTTCTCATTGGATTTGATCCAATGGCATGATGAAGTTGAGGACTTTTCAAAGGCCTTGTGAGATTGACATATGGCACAATCAATAAGCTCAAAGATCAAGAACTAATGAAATGCAAGGACCTATATTTAGCTTTTCAAAGTAAAATAAAGGGGACTTTTGAAAACCAATGGTCACTCTTCAAATGGCATTTATGAAATTTTACATGAAAGGCATGAAACCCTACCACGTAAGCTCCATCTAAGTATGGAGGATTCAAATGAAATATATCTCATGATTGAAAATGTAGAAGACATGATAGTAAGGTTCCATCATATCTAAGGCACGTATGAGATCAAAGTTGGATGTTTTGGTCCTTAAAGCCAAAAACCTTGAACCCTCTATAAAGAAGGCCAGAGTCAGTTCAATTAACTATATGACACTTGAGATAATTACATACTAAATTTAGAGCAAGTGCCTTAGTAATAACTTTTATAGCTTTGAAAATAAAATACAGTGTTATTAATGGTAGTAGGAAGGTAACATATGAAGATTAAAGTAGAGCTTTATCAAACTTTAGATGGTCAAGGAAGTGTCTTTAGAGACACAGAGCTAGATTTAACAACATTAAATGTACATGGAATTAGGAATTGGTCTAAATTATTTTTCTTTGTCAAGGAGTTGTAACCAATTTCCTAGGAGGAAAAGAGGAATGCTTCAGTTTACCAAAGATACAAGGATTTAGTATCAATTCAAATGGTAGGCCTTTATCATGTAATTGCTAAACTAGAGGTAATGCATTGCATTAATATTCTTTTTCCTATTTTCATTGACTAAAAAATAGATGGAGAATGGATTATTCATGAAGGAAGTATTAATAAAGTTGCATGCATAGATCCTATGGCCTTTGAGGCTCACTATAATCTCCCTTTTCCTCATGTCGATCTCCCTTCCTTGAGAGAATGGATAAATTCAAAAAACCTAGATTCAATCCTCTCACCTTGGTTAATCCAAGGTTCTCATGTTTTTAAGACCTTAAATGGTGAGATTATTATTTCCCAATTCAAGGAAGGTGTTAGGGTATCTATGAATTTATTGAACAGAGCATTTGGTGCCTCTTATAATACTTATTTAAGTAAGGTTTGGGTATCTTATGTCCATTACATGTTGGAGTGGAACTTAACCCCTCCTATTGGAGACTTAATAAGTTTCTTCTTGGCCAAATAATTTATAGCAATAAATAAAATACTTTCAAACAATTATTTATGATGTGTTACCTCTTGGATTCACTCCTATCCTCTATTAATTTCCCTGGCATTCAAAATTAGTCCCCTAATGGTAGATCTATCATTTCCCATCATTATTAAAAATTACATATACTCAAATACAGGAATCACATGTAATTCATATGTGATAATATCTTCCCAGTCATTTTTTAGGTAATCACTGGTATCCATATGCCCAAGCTTCATCTTCAAATCAAAAGACAAGTGGAAACAATGTGGGATGTGTGGTTCTATCCAAATTACAATATAATAAGGATAGAAGGAATCATGGTCTAACCATAGAGATTGTCTATATATGTTCCTAGTAAGCTTGCAGAGTAAGAAACTGCTTGTCAAATCATCTAAGGATGGATTGGCACTAAAAAATGAATAAAAAAGCTCAAGTTCATCCCTTTCCATTGGACATTGGTAGAATTGTAATTAAGGATTGGAAATAGCTTGAGATCATGGTTGTGCACAAGATCTCCTTTGATTTCCAATTAGATTATCTTAAGATGTGGGGCCCGAATGATAGAGTGGTGAACCATATTTAGGATAAAAAGGTCCCAAATACTGAGCATAAGCATCAACTAGGTGTGGCAGATGGTATTTACACAAAGGAAAAGAAATTTTAAGAAGTCTTATCTAGGGTTAAAAATTACAACATCAAATTAGAGCATAGGCTGGTCAAGGATAATAATCCTTATAGAGAAACATGGCAACTTTATCCCTTACATTATCACTTGTTGCCAATACCATTTGGGAATATACATCAAGAGCCAACTCTTCAAGGATAATCTTCTGAGCCTTAACAAAGAGAATTGAAAAAATTAACCCAAGTTAGGAAACCTGAGGATGTAAAAGGAAAAGGTAAGGATGTGATTTAAGGGTCTAGCATTAAGCATAGACCTAGTGAAGATCCCCAAATTTAGGCATCCCCACCAAGTCCTTCTTCCCTAATAGAGGTTATTAGCATGATTGCATTGGAAACTAAAGAAATAGTAGAAAGTGCCCTTATTAATATCATAAATTATTATGGTTTAGATAAGGAAGAAGACCCATCTGAGGAAGTAGGCAAGGAATTGGTTCCATTGGGTAGTGGAAAGAGATAGGAAAAATTAGCCTTAGTTCCTTTGGCTCCAAGAAAGAGTCCTAGGTTAAATTTCACTCACCTTAATAGTGAAATAAACCTCTTCAGTGATGAGAATCCTATTTATAGACCATCCATTATTGACTGGTTTGTTTATGGTAAGTTTCATAAAATCCCATCTCTTTCTTCTTCACTAGCTTTCACTCAAGTGGACATAGGTGTTCAAGATAATGTAAAGCCTTGTATTCAAGATATATTGAATAAAAATGTAAAGATAAGCATCCATATTCTTCAAAATAAGGAAAACCAATAGGCTAGTATCCAAAGAGCCTATGGGAGTTCAAATGAAGATATTCTTAAACAACCATAGGTGAAATATTTTAACCTTTACGTCTAATTTAGTCTAGATACATCCACTCTTGAGAGCGTAGAGACCAAGAAAATTATTGTTCATACTAAGGAGTTCACCTTTCAGAAGGTGGAACCATTTTCAAGTTTAACTCCTATTCCAAGGTAGGTAGTAGGGGAACATCCTATATTTCAAGATGTAGCTAGTGTGTTAATAGCCTAGTCAACAATGATCTTGGATAGAGTTCAAGGAATGAAGTATAAGATTCTCAACTTGGAGAAATAAAAATAATATTTAGAAGCTTAGATCTTCCTTTCAATTCCTTAGGATGTATTTCAAGCATTAAATAAATCTTTGCTAGATGCATTTGAGAAGTCAAAAAGCATCAAGCTTAGATTGAGTAATTTAAACCATCAAGCTGAGATGGCACAAACCTTAATCACTCAATGGTATAATTCTCAAGTTCATATGGAGGAGCTCATCAAGGTGCATAAGACAAAGTAGGTATTGGAATTCAAGATTATCAAATTTAGACATCTAGACATCTTCATGGTAGTTTTGATAGATAAACAAGAGGATTTGATCACCTAGATTAATGATGTTAAGGACTTCATCAAGATAGCCATAGACTTGGTAAACTAGATTGAGAAACTTCTGGGGAATCTATTAGATAACCCTTCTCAAACCACTACTATAGGCCTGATTGATGATGAATAATTCAAATAGAGGGCTGGTACTCACATACAAAGCATCAAATATAGTAAAGGTCATTTATCTAAGAACAACTAGAAGACCCTTGGTACCATTATTTTTTAAGGGAAGTAAATTACAGAAGCACAATATATCAAGGAGCTTGTATCTTGGGCAGATAGTGAACTTGATAAGTTCACATATAAAGAATAGGATTGTCTAATGAATATTGCAATGGATTTTGAGTTGATCAAGGAATAATACACCAAGGTGAAATACTTCCTCAAATAAGGATAATTGAAGGGCCCACCAATGAAATTCTTAAGATAATTTTATTTTTGTAAAGTTTGTGCTAGTCTGTTAGCATATACTCTTTCTTGTCACGTTGACATGTGACCTTCCACATTGTATCTTTATAATAAGGACATCTATCCTTATTCACATGTTAATATTTTGAAATTTGACTGGTTAACTACCTATGTTTCTTATAAATAGGGAGATGGTTACCATTTGTAAGAGAGAGTTTTGAGCAATTGATACCATGAGCATTTAATACAACTATAGAATTCTAAAAAGATTGTCTAGATAGTTTTGTTAAATGTCTATGCTATCTCTGAATTTTGGAAATTCATGTTGAATTTGAATGATTCTTCTTGTTTGGAGTCACATTCTTTGTCATATGGTAGTTAATTTATGTTGAATTCTATATTAAATGTAAATATTTCAAGTATATTTTATTTTCTCTACATTTGGATGTACTTATGTTATTCAGATCATAATAGCAAACTTTTAAAGTAAACTTGGTTCTTACTTATGATTCATACTTTTCCTCTGAATCTTTCCTAATTTATGATGTAATTTGAGCTTATGATATTTTATAACATAAATTGTTTTAATGTGTAGTCAACTTAATTTGAATTTTTTCATAATATTTGATATGAAAACCTGCAATCACATCTATTCCTTCCTCACCATTCATTTTTCTTATTTTTTTATCAAGATTCACTCTAGCTTAAAGATAATTGTTTGTAATCATTTAATTTAACTTTTGAGTCGTCAAAATTACTAAGTATTCAAATTATATAGACCCTAGTGGCTCCTAACCACTAAATCAAATAAATGTTGTGGATATTTTTTATACTTTGCTTTTATTTCACCATATACAATCACTGCATAGTCACAAACTACAACTCATGCCATGGATTCTTAGAATCCTAAAATGATAAGTTTTTTTCAACACTAAGAACACCTATGGAATATTTTGAAACATCAATAGGAGAATCACTACTGGTGTTTGAAGGAGGGCCCTTTGAAGAATACTTAGTATTTTTTGTGTGTATTTGGTCAAAATATATCTACATTTTACATGATTATGTTTCTTTTAGCATAAATTGTGTAAATATTGGTGACCTTTGTGGAAATATATCTTTTTTACTAAGAATTTATTAGTATTTGGAGTTGGGATGTCTTATTTTATTCAAAATTGACAATTTTTTGACAATAAGAGGTTTATTTGAGTCATAAGTTGTAAAGATTGGTCATCTTTGCATAATTTAGTACATCTTTGAACTTGTTTAGTTAAAGATTGATGTCCTTTGTCCTCTTATGATTAATTTTTTTCAAAGTAAGGTTAGTGTGCATATTATTTGTTATTCTTTGTAAATTAATGTGTTACACCACATTTTAAAATAGGATCATTAATCTTCAAGATGGAATTACCAAGGATTAGGACCAGATCACATTTGGAGACTAGAGAACCCTTGCTTGATATAGAAATTCACAAAAGGACTAGGAAAGATAGAGGTAAGTGTAGGTATTCTAAATATTTACCATCATAACCTTTGAAATAAATTCTTGTGTTTGATCTTCATCTAATAATGGTAAGACTTATAAGTTCCCCTATCAATTTACCAAGTGCAGTTCATGATTTACCACATAATCCTAAAAAATATTTGCTAATATTTAGTCCAACTAGTATTATGACTATTGAAGAACATGTTAAATATTTCAAAGTTGCATTAAGATTGCTAAATGGTATTCATGAGGATGTAGCATGTAGGTTATTTCCATTTACATTCAAAGATGTTGCATATGAATGGTTTCTTAATCTTACTGACAATTATATTATCTCATGGAATAATTTTGACATAATTTTCATTAATCAATTTGGAAAGATCATAAGTTTGTGTGTCATCTATCATCAATTTATAATTATTAAGAGAGATACAAGTGAACCTATTAGGTCCTTTAATGATAGGTTCCAAAAGATGTTTATTCATACCATGAATCTATATAAACCTAATGAAGCTTTAGCTTTGGAGGTTTATAATGATGTTATTGACCCCATGACTTCTATGTTTTTGAAGAGATCCCTTCTAATTATTATCACATTGGCTCAAGATTATTCTGAAGTGGTGGTTATCAGTGATAAAATACAACCCCAAGGACAAATGAATTATTCTATCCTTAATGTTAATCCTCAAATTTCTACATTAAACCTTTTCCCAAATAATAACTAAAATACTCTAGCATTAAACCTATTTATTTATTTGAATGTGTTGCCTACTAGTCATGTTTCCCATAATCAAAATTCAAGTTTATTAAGCCCTCAATTTACCAATGGATCCCATGTTAATGACTAGAAGTCTGTAGTGCCTATCAGTGGCATTAAAAGTAACCAAAGTCAAAACACTGAGGTTTCAAAAAATGAGAATGAGTCTATATTGAAAATGGTATAGAAGCTTAGCACTAGTTTTTGGCAATTACAAAAATAAGTTGGTAATCTAATGATAATTCTGGAAGGAACTTCACTTTTCAAAATTTCAACAGTCCTAGGATTAGGTTTTAGAATGATAGTTTCTATAATAGCAAAGCTAATGAGCCTTTTTCTAGCAAAAGGAATATGGATATAAACCTCATTGATATTGCTTTGCTAGATTAATATAGGGTACATGCTACTTCTAAGCATGGTGAGATTGATTGCATTGAGTTTTATAAAGCCTTTGAATATTTTCAAGAAGAAATTGACACATTTTAAGTGGTTCTAAACAAGTATATTGCTACAAATTCTTCTGAATCTAAACCATATGATCAAGTTCATATGGTAGAAACTTTTCAATTCCCTTTTCAAGAGCATAATGAGCCTGATAAAATTCTTGAGGAGATTCAAGAATTCGAACAATTTTTGAAGACATATCCTCTGAGGAATAGGGAATAAAAGAAACTATTGAATACCTCTAACCCTCATAACAATTATGGAACCCCTCCAGACATTACATTAAAGAATAATCTTAAACCCCTTAGAGGAAGTTCTTCTAAGCTAACTGTTGATCCTCCAAGTAAAGTTGGATACAATATTATGGTAGATATGAAAAAGGATTAAAGACAATATTACTCTACATGAGCTAACTCAAATCATAGAACAAAGAGATTTACTCTTGGAATCTTTGTCTAAGAAAATTAGGAAGCCCCCTAATAATGATAGTGAAAATGTAATTACACAAGTGATCAAAGTAGAGCCTTCACCTTTTTTACTAATAGTTAGGATATTTGGGAAGAATGTTCATAATTATATTTTAGATTCTAGAGCTTCAACTAACATTATGCCTATTGGGATATGTGAGCAACTCAGGTTAAGTTCAATAAAGTCTGACAGGGTAGTCACTCAATTGGATAAATCTAGATTTAAGTTTATAGGAGAATTATTGAATGTGAATATACAGCTAGCTAGTGAACCAAGGTTTTAATAATTCATTGATATCCAAGTGGTAGATATGCCTAGTGCTTATGGATTGATTTTGAGTAGAGAATGGACTAAGTCTTTAAATGGTTATATGTCTATTAATTTCTCACACTTATGGATTCCTTGTAAAGGTGTGATAAATCAAATAAGAGTGGAAATGGAACATCAAATGAAATATATGATAATAGAATATAATGTTGTTAATGAAAGGGTAAATTTATTGGATTTTAATTTGGGAGTTTTCACTTTAGAAAATAGAAAAGAACTATTTTCTAAGAGTTCTCAAATTCTTGGTTTGTGGAAGTTATAGATTGATGGTGCCAAGTGCAAATCGGGAGTAGGAGCTAGTATTTTATGGATAGATCCTTCAGAAAAGCAATACCATGTAGCTTATAAGTTATAATTCCCTTGCACTAATAATTTAGATAAGTATGAGGCTCTAATACTTGGATTTTAGTTTGCCATTAAGAACAAAGTTAAGGATCTCCTTGTCTATGGAGACTCTAAACTTGTTGTTAACCAAGTGAGGTGTGAATACCAGTGCAAATTGTCTTACTTGAAAAGATATAAGTTTAGGGTGTGGGACTTGATAAAATATTTTAATGCTTTTAACATCTTAGTTTTTCTAAGAGAATAAAACAAATCTAATAATGAGCTTGCCTCTACTACAGCTAACCTCATGCCTAATCATGATTCTTAAAGCATCAGTATTGAGCTAGTACTATGTCCTTAAGTTCTTGATAATGTAAAACATTTCCAAGTTTTCAATGATGATCAATAAATCATAGATTTCTTAACTAATTATAGAGCTTTTGATGCTCACATTATTGATGAAATTAATGAAACTTCTCATGAGAAATAACTTAATGATAAAATCATCCAATTAAGTGACAATAACATATCTAAAGGGATGATTTCATTGGAAATATTATTTGATCTTGATAAGATTTCTAAGGCAACTAAACAACCAAAGGTAAATGATAGATATTATCATGTGATGAACCTTGGTCCACATGATCAACCTCAAATGGTGAATATAGGGAAGGCTTGCACTAAAATAGAAAACATAAAAGCAAGAGAGTTTCTTACAAAATACAAGGATGTAATTTCTTGGTCTTATGAATATTTGAAAATATTTGACCCAAGGGTCATTACTCATACTATACCTCTTTAATAGGGTTGCAAACCCTTTAGACAAAAGCAAAGGCTAGTCATCCCTATTTTAGAACCCATGATTTTTAAATAAGTTAAAAAGTTGTTGGATGCAAGGATAGTGTTTTCTATTAGACATTCCACTTGGGTGGCAAACCTAGTCCCAATCAAAAAAAAGAATGGAGAAATAAGATTGTGCATATATTTTAGGAATCTAAATAAAGCATCCAAAAAGGATAATTATCCTTTACCTTCTCTAGACCAAGTTATACAAAATATTTTAGAATCTTCCATGATGTACTTTTTATAAGTATTTTTTAGATATAACCAGATGTTTATTTCTCTAGAAGATAGGATGAAAATACCTTTTACTACTAAATGGGGAATATATGCTTACAAGAGAATGCCATTTGGATTAATTAATGCAGGGGAAGCTTTTTAAAGGGCCATGGATCATGATTTCCAAGATTTAGTGGGCAAGTATATCATCATATATATGGATTATCTTATAGTATTTTCTAGAAATATAGAGGAACATTTCATACATTTGAGACAATTATTTGATAAATGTAGAAAGAATGGTGTATCTCATAACCCAAGGAAAAGTATATTCTATGTGACTGAAGGAAATTATTGGGACATATCATTATCAAAGATGGGATTTCTATAGATCCTAATAGAGTAGAGGCCATCTCTAAAAATGGGTTTCCAAACAACCAAAAATAACATAAGTCATTCTTTGGCAAGATTAATTTTGTGAGGAAATTTATTTCAGGCTTCATTGAGATTGTTAGACATTTGAATGAATTGCTTAAAAATGATGTTATAATTTCATTAAATGAAGAATCTAAGAAGGCCTTCACTGAAATTAAGAAGGAAATCACTAAATCTCTAGTCCTCATAAGTCTTGATTTATTAAAAAAATTATATCTATATTCATTTGATTTTGAGCATACTATGGATGTAATGTTAACTCAAAAAGTTGATGAAAATGACCATCCCATAGCTTTCATGATCACCAAATTCAAAAATGAAAAATTGAATTATTCTATGATTAATAAGCAAGCTTATGCATTGGTAAAGGTAATTAAAAAATTTAGACATTACCTCCTTAGAAATAAGGTACATGATATATTACTTGATCCAACTACAAAGCTTATGTTGAGTTAGAATGAGGTTGGAGAAAAAGTGGAAAGTGGATGACAATTTTACAATAATATGACATAGAGATGAAAATATAAAAATTAGTGAAATGTCAATGTTTAATTTAGATGATCGCTAGTATTGAGACAAAATTCCATGTCATACAAATAGATCAACAAAAATTCCAACCCAATGAGTGGTATGACTCTATTATCTATTTAATTATCAATGGTGTTTGTCCCCCAATATTTATAAGAGAACAAAAGAGAGCTTTGAGGCTCAAATTATCTCATTAATTCATTAGGAATGGAGTATTGTATAAGAGGAACTTTGAGGGAATTTATTTGAGATGTGTGTCTAAGGAATAATGACCTTGGATTATGATTACTTTCCATGAGAAGCTAGGAAGTGGAAACCATTCAAGAAGAACCATAGTTCAAAACATTCTCAGGGTTGGATATTATTGGCCCACCCTCTCAAAAATGCTTATAAGCATGTAAGGGAGTGACATTCATGCCAAATTCTTAGCACAAAGGAGCCAAAGACAGTCATGCCTTTATAACCTGTGATGGTGGATAAAATTTCTACACAATGGGGACTAGACTTTATAGGATTAATAAACCCAAATTATTCTAGAAGTCATAAGTATGTCCTAAATTCTAGGGATTATTATACTAGGTGGACTGAGGTAGTATCTACTAAGCAATGCAAAATAGAGGAGGTGATCAATTTCCTAAAGGATAATATTTGTACTAGATTTAGAACCCTAGTTTCTTTGTTTTGTGATAATGGATTTGCATTCATTTCTATTAAAAATATAGAATGGGATTATGACCAAGGCATTGAAATCAAGTTTTATTATAATCAATACCCCTAAGGAAATGTTGTATTTGAATCCACAAACAAAAATATAATGAAAGATATCAATAAATCTGTTGAAGATAGACCTAGAACATGGCATAAACTTCTTAAGCTTACATTATGAGCAGATTGAATTAGGATAAAATAAGCTCTCAAGGCTTCACCATTTTTGTTGGTATATGGTTAGGATCCTATCTTTCCCATCACCTTGAATTTTAATATGTTCAAATTCATGTAAGAATACATGGAGGATAGTCAAGAACTTGCTAAGTGTAGGCTATTAGACATCATTCAAATGGAAGATGCCAGAGAAAAGGCATTTACAGACTTTAGTAGATATCAATCAACTATGAAAATATGGTTTGATAAGAGATATAAAGTGAAGGTATTTAGGTAAGGGTACTTAGTCCTTCTTGGGATAAATCATCAGAACCTAAAGGTAAACATGGTAATTTCACCCCTTTATGGATTAGCCCATACCAAATTATAGAAATCTTGGGCAACAATAATTTCAAGTTGAAAGATCTCCAAGGAGCAGAGTTCACACTACCTACTAATGGACAATATCTCAAACATTACTTTGCTTCTATCCCAATAGGGGGCCTTCATGGAATAAATGTGTAAGATTGTTAAAGTTAAATTAGGTAGGCTAGTTAGTTTCTTTTCTTGATTTGTTTTTTTCTTTCTTTTTCTTGGTGGGTTTGTATATATTTATTTGTTTTATGTTTTCTTTTCTTTTATTACTTGGTGTTATTCCTTGGTTATGGTATAATCTTGTGATATTATTGTTGATTTGGAAATTGCTCAAGAGAGTGTGGATAAATTTTACAAAATGTGAACATCAGGTCATAATAAAGTATCATGAAGAAACTAATGGAACTGGTAAGATTTGTATAAAAACTCAATGTCCTACAAATATTTAGATCTTATTTTGAATTAAAACTTGATTTTAAGAAGAGTCATATGTATATGATGTGAATTTAGTTTTTTAACTCATATTCATGATTACAATTAAAACATATCCTTATCATGAACTCAAATTTCAATTAAAATAGATTATCCTAAGGCCAAAACATTTGATCAAATCCCTAAACCTAGCTAATCTATTTCCCAATCTTGTGTTGGAAGTAAAAAATGATGATACAAAAAAAAAACTTATTGTCAAATCAAAATATCTTGAAGGAAAGGTGATTTAGGTAATCTCCACCAGGGTTATAGATGCCTAGCTGGAAGTGGAGAAAGACCTTGAGTGGAACCAAAGGTTTCTCTATTGGGGCTATAAATACCTAGCTAGAAATAGATCAATGCCCAAGCCTCCCTTGAACTAAGAGTTGTTCTTCTCAAATAATATCTAAAATGTTCAAAATAAAATGCAATGGACCAAAAGGACATGAACCTAGATGTTATTTCTTAAAGTTAATTATAAATATTAAGTGGAATCAAAGCACATAGTGCATGTTTATGTTATAATATCTAAGTTTAAATTTTATACATAAGGAGCTTGTTTCAATTTAAGGTTGATTCAGGAAAGGTCATATGTCTAAATGGGATATAGATTTCATGTACAATTTTAAACTAGAGTCTTGTGTTCTAACATATTGATATGTTTCCCTTGTGAGTCACCATTTTTTGAGACCAACACCCCCTATCTTTATTTTTTTAAAGGAGGACCCCTGTATTTATTTCTAGAAAGTCTGTATTTTAGATTTAATGTGAAGAGTTGTCTTATCTTGGATTTTAAAGGCAAATCAATTTTAAAAGGGGAACATGTGCTTTGATGTATTCGATCATGTTTACATTTCATGGTTCAAAATTGCTAATAATTGCCGTCAAGGTGATTAGTTGTAGGTGATCCTAAATCTAACTTTATATTAATCTTAAAATATGTTTTTTCTTTAAAACTTGACTGAATATTAATATATAACCTTAGGTTAAACTTTATACAAGATTAGGTATTAATTTAAAGCTTATGCTCCTTTATATATCTAATGGTAATCACTTATTTTATGATTTTAATCTAACAGTGTGACAAGCCCAAATCCTTTTAAAAAGGACATATAGTTAATGATTTGGGCTTGGTAAATATCTAACTATGTTCATTTTATCAGAGGTTTGGATCTACTGGTGTGAATTAAATCTAACACCCAAAAGGACATTAATAGTTGTTAACCACTTGAGACTTGATCTGATGGTTTACATTTCCTCAAAGGTTCTAATCTAATGGTGCACATCGACCTAGAATCCTTAGGATCTCTCAAAGGCTTTACGTGAGTCACTCATTCATTGGACCAAAAAAGTTTATTATCTTAAAATTGATAGGTTTGCCCTTGTCATTTGACATCTATGAGGACATATTTGGTGGGAATAAACCCATCAAATTTAACATGAGACTAAAAGATTATATTTCCTTAAATTTGATAGGTTTTCCCCCATCATTTGATGTCTATGAGGACATATTTGACATGATCGAACTCATCAAATTTAACCTAGACAATCCCTAAAGCCTTGGGAACTTTTAAGGGATTTGCATGTGGCATTAATTTATTAGATCAATAAATTCCATTATCTTAAATTTGATATGTTTTCTCCCATCATTTGACATCTATGAGGATGTATTTGACATGACCAAACCCATCAAAATTAACTGAGATAATCCTTGAAGCCTTGGGAACTCCATTGTCTTAACTTTGATAGGTTCACTCCCATCATTTGAGGTCTATGAGGATGTATTTGACATGATCAAACCCATCAAATTTAACTTAGATAATTTTTAAATCCTAATCAAAGGGGGTATTTCTAAAAAACCTTTTAATAAATTCCTAGATTTTTATGAAGTTAAGCTTAATATATAGATATCTTAGCCTAAGTCATTTTGTGTTTTTTAAACATAATATTCTAAATGAAAATTTTAAAACCTAAGATTTATATGATCATGTAACTAATTAAAAGGTAAGCATATTTTAGGATCCAATGGTGATCACTTGTTCACTAGATTTGATCTAATGGTATGTTGAGCCCGAAGCCTTTTAAAAAAACATGCGATTAATGATCTAGCCCTAGCTAAGATCCAATGGTGATTGCTTGCTCTCAAGATTTGATACAATGGTGTGATGAAGTTGAGGACTTTTCAAAGGCCTCATGAGATTGACACATGACATAATCAATAATATCAAAGATCAAGAACCAATGAAATGCAAGGACTTGGATTTAGCTTCTCAAAGTAAAATAAAGGGGACTTTTGAAAACCAACGGTCACTCTTCAAATGGCACTTATGAAACTTTACATGAAAGGAAAGGAACCCTACCACATAACCTCCACATAAGTATGGAGGATTCAAATGAAATATATCTCATGATTGAAAATGCAGAAGATATGATAGTAAGGTTCCATCTTATCTAAGGCATGTATGAGATCAAAGTTGGATGTTTTGGTCATTAAATCCAAAAAACTTGTAACCTCTATAAGGAAGGCCAGAGTCAGTTTAATTGATTACATGAAACTTGAGATAATTGTGAACTAAATTTAGAATAAGTGCCTTAGTAAGAAATTTTATAGCTTTGCAACTATAATACAGTGTTATCAATGGTAGAAGGTAGGGAATAGATGAATATTGAAGTAGATCTTTATCTAACTTTAGATGGTGAAGGATGAGTCTTTAGAGACATAAAGTTAGATTTAATAACATTATATGTACATAGAATCAATAATTGGTCTAAATTATTCTTCTTTATTAAGGAGTTACAACCAATTTCCTAGGAAGAAAAGAAGAATGATTAAGTGTACCAAAGATACAAGGATTTAGTATCAATTAAAATGGTAGGCCTTCATCATGCAACTGATAAACTAGAGGTAATGCATTTCATTAATCTTCTTGTTCCTATTTGCATTGACTATAAAATAGATGGAGAATGGATTTTCATGAAGTATCAACAAAGTTGCATGCATAGCTCCCATGGCCTTTGAGGCTTACTATAAGCTCCCTTTTCCTCATGTCAATTTACCTTCTTTGAGAGAATGGATAAATTCCCAAAACCTAGATTGAGTCCTCTCACCTTGGTTAATCCAAGGTTCCCATGTTTTTAGGACTTCAAATGGTGAGGTTCATATTACCCAATTTAGGGAAGGTGTTAAGGTAGCTATGACTTTATTGAATAGATCCTTTGGTACCTCTTCTACTACTTATTTAAGTAAGGTTTTGGTATCTTTTGTCCATTACATGTTGGAGTGAAACATAACCCCTCCTATTAGAGACTTAATAATTTTATTCTTGGTCAAACAATCTATAGCCATCAATATAAAGACTTCTAAGGAATTTTTTATGATGTCTTACCTCTTGAATTAGCTTCTAGACTCTATTAATTTCCTTGACATTCAAAATTGTTCCCCTAATGGTAAATCTACCATTTCCCATAATTATTCCAAATTACATATATTCAAATACAAGAATCACATGCAAATCATATGTGATGGTATCTTCCCAATAATTTTTGAGGCAATCACTGGTATCCTTGTGCCTAGGTTTCAAATTCTAATAAAAAAGCAAGTGGAGACCATGGGGAATGTGTGGTTCTATCTAGATTGCACTATAATAAGGATAGAAGGAATCATTGTCTAACCATATAAATTACCTATTTATGTTCTTAGTAAGATTTCAGAGCAATAAATTGCTTATCAAATGATCCAGGGAATGGATTGGCACTATAAGAAGAATAAGAAATCTCAAGTTTATCCCTTTCTAGTGGAGATTGGTATAATTGTAATCAAAGATTGGAAATAGATAGAAATCATTGTGGTGCATAAGAACTCTTTTAATTTCCAACTGGATGATCTTAAGATGTGAGACCCCAATGATAGAGTGGCTAACCATATTTAGGATAAGAAGGTCCCAAAGATTGATTACGAGCATCAACCAAGTGTGGAAGATGGTATTTACACAAAGACAAAGAACTTTGAAGAACTATTATCTAGGGTTAAAAATTACAACATCAAATTATAACATAGATGGTTAGGGATAATAAGCCCTCAGGAGAAATATGGAAACTAGATCCTTTACATTATCACTTGTTTCTAAGACCATCTAGGACTGCATATCAAGAACCAATTATTTAAGGACAATATTTTGAGCCTCATTAGAGAGAATAGACAAAATCACCATAGGCTGGGAAACCTAAGAATGTAAAATTAAAAAGGTAAGGATGTGATTCAAGGGTCTAGCATTGAGCATAGACTGAGTGAAGGTCCCCAAATTTAGGCATCCCCACCAAGTCCATCTTCTCCAATAGAGGTTATTAGCATGATTGCTTTGGAAACTAGAGAAAAAGCAGAAAGTACCCTTATTAATATCATAGATTATTATGGTTTGGATAAGTAAGAAGACCCATATGAGGAATCAATTAAGAAATTGGTTCCATTGGGTAGTGCAAAGAGATAGGCAAAATTAGCCTTATTTCCTCTGGCTCCAAGAAAGATGCCTAGGTTAAATTTCACTCACCTTACTAATGAAATAAACCTCTTCAGTGTTGAGAATCTTATTTATGGACCAATCATTCTTGATTGGTTTGTTTATGGGATGTTTCAAAAAATCCCATCTGTTTTTCCTTCACTGGCTTTGACTCAAGTGGACATAGGTGTTCAGGATAATGCCAAGCCTTGGATTTAGGATATGTTGAACAAACAATCAAAGAGAAGCATCCAAATTCTTCACAACAAAAAAATCCAATGGGTTGGTACCATAGGAGCCTCTAAGAGTTCAAATATAGATATTATTGAACAACCATAGGTGAAAAAATTTGACCCTCAATTCCAATTTAATCTAGATACATCAACTATTGAGAAAGTAGAGACAAAAAAAATTACTATTGGTACTGAGGAGTTCACCTTTCATAAGGTGGAATAATTTTCAACCTTAATTCCTAATCTAGGGTAGGTAGCAGCAGAGCATCCTATATTTTAATAAAATATAACTAGTATGGTAATATCCCAATAAATAATGATCTTGGCTGGAATTCAAGGAATGAAGTAGAAGATTCTCAACTTGGAGAAATAAAAACAAGATTTAGAAGCTGAGGTCCTCCTTTCAATTCTTGAGGACATATTTCAAGTATTAAATAAATATTTGATAGATGTATTTGAGAATTTGAAAAGTATCAATATTAGATTGAGTGATATAAACCATCAAGATGAGATGGTGCAAGCCTTAATCACTCAATGGAAAAAATTACAAGTTTAGATGGAGGAGCTCATCATGGTGCATAAGACAAAGTAGCTATTGGACTTCAAGATTATCAAATTTAGACATCTAGACATCTTCATGGTAGTTTTTATAGATAAACAGGAGGATTTGATCACCTAGAGTAATGATGTTAAGGACTTCATCAAGAGAGACACATACTTGGTAAAATAGACTAAGAAACTTTTAGGGAATCTATTAGATAACCCTTCTCAAACCACTACTATAGGCTTGACTGATGGTGAAGAATTCAAGCAGAGGGTTGGTACTCACATCCAAAGCATCAAAGATAATAAAGGTCATTCAACTAAGGATAACCAAAATAACCTTAATACCATTATTTTTGTAGGGAAGCAAATTATAGAAGCATAATGTATCAAGGAACTTGTATCTTGGGAAGATAGTGAATTTGACAAGTTAGCTGATAAAGAAGAGGATTGTCTAATAAATCCTATAGTGGATTTTGAGCTGATCAAGGAACAATACACTAAAGTGAAATACTTCTTCAAATAGGGATAATTGAAGGGCCCACCAATGAAATTCTTAAGATAATTTCTTTTTATAAAGTATATGCTAGTCTGTTAGCATATACTCTTTGTTATCACATTGACATCTGACCTTACACATTGTATCTTTATATTAAGGATAGTTGTCCTTATTCACATGTTGATATTTTTAAAGTTAACTGGTTAACCACCTATGTTTCTTATAAATAGGCAAATGGTTACCATTTGTAAGAGAGATTTTTTGAGAAATTGATATGAGGAGCATTTAATACAACTAAGGGATTCTGAAAAGATTGTCTAGATAGTTTTTTAAATGTATATGTTATCTCTCAATTGTGTAAATTCATGTTGAATTTTAATTATTCTTCTTATTTTGAGTCACATTATTTTTCATATGGTAGTTAATTTATATTGAATGATAAATTAACTGTAAATATTTCAAGTATACTTTATTTTATTTGCTCTACATTTGGATGTACTTATGCTATTTAAATCATAATAGCAAAATTTTAAAGTAAACATGGTTCTTAATTATGATTCATGCTTTTCCTTTGAATCTTGCCTAATTTGTGATGTAATTTAAGCTTATGTTATTTTATAACATAAGTTGGTTTAATGTGTACTCAACATAATTTGAATTTTGTCATAATATTTGATATGAAAACCTACAATCACATCTCTTCCTTCCTTACCCTTCTTTTTTCTTTTTTTTTATCAAGATTTACTCTAGCTTAAAGATCATTGTTAATAATCATTTATTTTAACTTTTGAGTCCTTGAAATTACTAAGTATTCAAATTGTGTAGACCCTGGTGGCTCTCAACCATTAAATCAAATAAATATTATTAATAGTTTTCATATTTTACTTCTATTTCACCATAGACAATCACTGAATTGTCACAAACTGTAACTCATGCCATGGATTCTTAGAATCCTAAAATGAGAAGTGTTCTTCAACACTAAGAGAACCTATGGTATAGTTTGAATCATCAAGAAGTTATCCCCAAAAACATATAGGGTCAACTCGGTTGACCCTGTATAGATGACATTTTTGAGAGGATCTAGGGCAAGAATTTCCTATATATACAATTTCATTTCCAACCATTTGTAAGAAAAAAAGTGAATACGTGTGAATGAAATATACATATTGACCATTCTACTTGAGGAATAAAGATTAGGGTTCTATACTTTCTTTGTAGATACAAATCTTGTCTTGTAAAGAAGTATTTTAGATGTATATATAGGTTGTGTCACCTAGATTTGATTTATCTTTATTATCCTTACATACTACAACATTCTCTTAAAAATCACCTACCAAGGGAGAGTTTGAGTAGATAGATAATGTAGTTGTGCTTCTCTTCCCATGCATTAGGATTCCATTTACATTGACAAGAGTATATATCTTCTATGCATGCTTAGTTTAGTTTGTTTTATTTCTAACCCCCACTTTGTGCCATAATATTTGGTGTGCACTAGATTATATTTACTTTCTTGTCATTAGAATAGATTAAAATTTAAATCTAGGACTTTTTTAGGGTTTTTATGTGATTGTGTCAGATTATAGTCTTTAAAACCCTTCCTAGCATGGTGTATTATGATAAGTGATCCCCTAATCTGGTATATTGAATCCCCATATTAGTCATTCCCCCACTTAACAAATGTATCCCCAATCATAAGTGTAGGTATGATCTATCTTCTTTGAGCTAGGATAGATTTATAGACATGATACATTTCTAATTGCATACACCTTCCATATTATTTGGAATCACAAAGACTCTAAATAAGTGTGGATCTAATGACTCATATTTTAATTATTTTGGCTCCTCACCATTCTTAATTTAGACAAGAATCCCTGATCCCAAATTATCTCTCCCAAGTTTCACATTTATCTTAAACTAAAATTATTTTAATAATTATTTTTTATTAAACAACACACCCTAATTATTCCATTAATCAAGGAGCCTCTTTTTTGACATTTTCTCTATTCCAACATGCACTCATATTTCATGGGTCACATCACTAAAAATTACCTCAGTTGATTTTCTTAGTTTGAATGATAAATTGGGACTTGAAACCACTAGCATTAGAAAGACCACATCTATGTGAGTCAACTTTTTATTTTACAATTAGCATGAAAATGGAGCTATGACCTCCCAATTTATATTTGAAGCCTATATTTCTTGGCTCTCTCAACTCTTTTATCTTTCTCTAAGGTTTATCTCATTGTTTATTCCATTTGGTATCCTAAAACTTATCCCATTATGATGACCAAGTCTAAATGATAAAGTTTCATATATAACACTTGGACCTGAAGTGGATTTTTGTTGCACTTATCTCAAACTAGATTTATATTTTGATTGCTCTCTTAACTCCCTACAAACACTTTAGGGGGTGATTTTGATTTAAATTCCTACTAAGTCTCCATAACCTATCCCATTCTCTCTATCTCACTTGTGCATATAAGTTTCATGTTTTGATCATTGAGTAAAAATGTACTCTAAGCCAACTAATACCACTTATGGAATCTCATATGGTAGACATTTCTCATTTGTTTGGGTCTCCTCAGTTACTCCAACATGTAATTTCAAGTTTCATTTCATTTCAACCTCTAAAAATAGATCCATTGTGTTCATTAGTTTTTTTTTTAAAGTTTCATGTTTTACACTTCACTCTGAAGCATCATCCTAGTCTTTATTTCAACCTCACAAAACCTCATTTCCTAAGTGGAAGAAACTTGCCTGGTTACTTGGTTAGGTTTTCTTGATCTCAATTTTTCTTAGATAGTCTTGATCAAAATCCTCTAGGTGAAATGGGTCTTAATTTCAAAATGTCATAGTCTTGGAGGTTCATTATCAAAGTCCTAGTTATTTTTAGGTCTCTCCTTGGTAAGAAATTATCTATGTTAAAAAAAGTTATAGACCAAATTGGGCTTTCAAAGCCCAATTAGGTTTAAAAAGATCCTTTATTAATAAAATTAGTGTTAATTAGAGAATAAACTCTAACTAGGTCTATGATTAAAGTTTGGTGGGATTTTAGTTCTAGTGTGGCTTAAAATCTTGACTAAGTCTTTTGATCAGTATTTAGGCTTCTTCCATGATAAATTCTTATAAAGAAGGCCTATTATTATATTTGGGGTGGGAGTATCAACTAGGTTGGGATATCACCATTCCCATCCTCATCTTACATTCAAAAATAAAATTATAATCAGGTTTGGAACCCCTAACTAAGTTAGGGGCCATCCCTAGCTAAGTTAGGGAACACCCCTACCATTTTAAAATAATGTAAGTTGGGGGAGAACCCCCAACTAGGTTGGGTACCCTCGACTCAAATCTCTTGATAATGCTGATTGGGTTTAGGGTCTTGACTATCTTAGGGACCCTTGATCCCATTCCATTCAATGTTCCATGGGAGGTTAAGCCCTACCAACATTGATATCCCTTCCTTTTATGCTATGCAGGGTTTGTCTAACCTAAGCCTCATCTAATTCTAAGTAAAGGCAATCAACATGAAATTTAAATGATCTAATTCTATTTGGTAGTCCATTAAGAGATTAAGTATATATGATTTAACTAAGGTAAATGAAATTCTAATCAAGACTTGAAACATTGATTAAAGTGGTGAATAGTAATGTGAAATTAGAAACTTGAGTGCATGGAGAAACCTGGATAGGACTAGCTAAGACATTTTAGAGTAGTAGTTGGTTTTTATACCATTCCTTGAGGATATGTCATCCAAAATAAAAATAATTTGATGTAATAGGTTCACAATTTGATTAAAATTTCCTTGGTACCTATAATTTTGGCAAGTTTTTCCCATGGAAAAATTTATTTGCATTTCGGTGACAAATTTATTATTCATTCCTTTTAAACACATGCTATAATTTGTGTTTTGGTCTTATTTTTTGGTATAATAATGGAAGTGGAAAATTTGGAAAGAGAGGAGGTAGTTGAGATCATTAATGGTAGTTTTTGGAGAGTTTAAAAGGAAAATATCTCCCATGTAGAGCTAATGTTCTATATATTACTTCATTCATAAATTATGAAGGTTGGCAATTTCTCCACAAGAGAATTTTGTCAATCAAACTCTATAATTTTATTTTATTTTCTCTCCCTCAACTCCTCCCATACCATTATGATATCAAAATTTTGGTATAATTATTGTAATGGAATTGAATATGATTTTAAAATTATGGATTATTTATCAATAAAAGACTTTATGTTTTCATGCTTTAATTTACATGTGTATACGGTGGTGGATGTTATGTTTTTTCATTATCTAGTTCTCCTAGAAATTTCACTTATTATGGACTCAATTTTTTATCTTTAAATTTAGCAGGCTTAATTCATAGGATAACCCCTATGAAACTTGTCCATTTAATATCCCATGAGATCTAAGTGCATAAAAATGATGCCAATAATTACCTTCTTGCATTTGTCTATCCTAAGAAAAAAGTTAGTCTTTTGAGGGAATTTTTCATTTTGGTGTAAGCCAGATAATTTTATCTAGACTATACAAATTTCATTTTGGTGTAAGTCATGGAATTTTCTCTAGACTACACCAAGTTCATTATGGTGCAAGTCAAAGAATTTTCTCTGAACTGCATCAAGTTCATTTTGGTGCACATCATAAAATTTTCTCTAAACTACACTAAGTTCATTTGGGTGTATGTCAGAGAATTTTCTCTGCACTTCACCAAGTCCATTTTGGTGCATGTCAGAGAATTTTCTCTAGACTACACCAAGTTCATTTTGGTACAAGTCAAAAAAATTTATCTAGACTGCACCAATTTCATTTTAGTGCAAGTTAGAGAATTTTCTCTGAACTACACCAAGTTCATTTTGGTGCACATCAAAGAATTTTCTCGGGACTATATCAAGTTTATTTTGATGCAAGTCATAGAATTTTCACTAAAATACACCATGTTCATTTTGGTATATGTCAGAGAATTTTCTCTAGACTGCACCAAGTTCATTTTGGTGCAAGTTAGAGAATTTTCTCGAGACTGCACTAAGTTTATTTTTGTGTAAGTTATAGAATTTTCTCCTGATTGCACCAAGTTCATTTTGGAGCAGATCAAAGAATTTTCTCTATATTTCACCAAGTTCATTTTGGTTTAAGTTAGAGAATTTTCTTCAAATTGTACCAAGTTCATTTTAGTGCAAGTCAAAAAAATTATTTGAACTACACCAAGTTTATTTTGGTGCACATCAGAGAATTTTCATTAAACTACACTAAGTTAATTTTAGTGCAAGTCAAATAATTTTATCTAGACTATACCAAGCTCATTTTGGTACAAGTCAAAAAAAGTTCTCTAGATTGTACCAAGTTCATTTTGGTGCAAGTTAAGTAATTTTCTCTAGAATACACCAAGTTCATTTTGGTGAAAGTTAAGTGATTTTATATGGAATTTACCAAGTTCATTATGGTATATATCAAAGAATTTTCTCTAAACTACACCCAAAAGTTTTAGACCCATGCAGATCAAAGAATTTTCTTTATATTGCACTAGATACCTACCCCATGGTGTAGTTCCAAGAAAATTCTCTAAACTACATGAAGTGATTTACTACTTCATACATAGGTGCAATTTTTCTCCACTTTTGCATGATTCTTGTTCAAATAAAAAGATGCTAACTTTGAAGGATGTGAACACTCTCTTGCAGTTTCTCAACTAAAGATAGAGGTTTCTCTTGCTAAGAGAGCCATGAAATATAAATTACAATAAATGGTCCCAATGTCCATAGTTAAATCCAATGTTGATCATATCAAAGATACATAAATTGGTCATGTGAACATGATATAATTCTTACAAAGGTTAACAAATAATGATATTCAAACATAGACTCAATTGAACCAATTCAAGCTAGAACTCTTGGTTGAACAAAAGGTCATTCCAAGAAAAAAAGTGTTCATAGAATACAGAGAGGCAATGAAGAATAAGAAAGAAGTTGTTTAGAATCTAATTAAGGATCTTGAATAAGTAGAAGATATGTGCTCTAATAAGGGGTTAGATCTTACAAATATGATTGGAGAATTTATTTTCCAAGTTAAAGATAACTCTCAAAAAATTATTTCTATATAGATAGTAGTTCAAGAGTTCACATCCTTGATTCAAATAGAGATTGAGATAGGAACATTCACATTGGGCTCCATTGATGAACTAGTTGAGTTTCAAGTAATAATGGATAAATTATAAAGACTCTTGGATAAAAGCAAATATGTGACAACTGATCTAGTGGAATCCATCATAAGGGTCCTTGCAATCTCCACAAGTACATCAGGGCTAGATAAAAATGAGTTTTAGGCCACCCTAAAGAGATATAAAGAATATTTAGAGAATAAAAAGAATGAATAAATTCATGTGTCTAAGGACACTTAGTTTATTTTTATAACTTTTCATATGTAATTTTGTTTGGTGCATTTTGCACATAGGAAAAGTACATAGTCCTAAGTCAAATAGGACTATGTCAATGAATAATTCAATGTATTTATGTATTTTCTATTTTTTTTTTATAGCTACTCTATATAAATAGGAGGATGCTCTTTGTAAAAAGGATCACCAATAACTATAGAGGGGAAATGTTGCTGAATTGAGAAACAATTTTGAAACTTTGTGTTCATATTATAAATCTTGAATTCTATTCAATATAAGAAAATCAAGTGATCTTTTAATATTTATATTGAGATAAAATTGTGGTGTGTTGTAAATATTCTTATGTATTTTACATTACACTTTCTTATGAATTTATTTAATTATGGTATGAAATTTATATTAGACGGAAGGTGCCAGGAAGCTGATTTTGGAGTCTTTGAGCTATTTTTTTTATTTATTGGGTTTGTGGTCATCATTAAAGGTGAATTACTGAGGATAAATTGGGCTTCCAGTTATTCTTATTTGATAATTTTAATCTTTCTTAGAAATAAGGTGAAGATGTTGGGCTTCATTTTATTCTATCTTATAAGTTTACTCTATTGGTATTATTCTTGTTAATATTTTGGCTAATAAATTTGAATATCAATTATATTTGGTTCATCAAGTGATCTTAGATTTTCAAAATATATCACAAAGAAAGTAATGAATTTTGTGATTAAACATAGATTCTAAAAAATAATTAGATGATATGACAACACCCATTATGATAAAACTATTGTAAATAAGTGCAACTAATTAAGTGTTGTGTTAGTTAACAATAAAAAGGAGCCTCCCCTTATCTTGAGGAGATATTTTATCGCATCACACTGTGGTTTAAATATCCATTTTAATACCATTTTATTGGTGACAAAATATTAACCCAAAAATTTTTGGTGACTCCACTAGGGATTTCAATCGAGCAACCAAGCTCTACACTCATTTGTTTGAAATAGACTAGCACCTTATTATTTGTTACTATTTTTTTTGTAGTTAATCTCTTTTATTTTTGAGTACTTTCACATTCTATTATAACAAATCTAAACTCATGGTAGAAGTGTAGTGGGACTCATTGATCTAACATTTTAGTTATTGTAATAAAATAATTTTTATCTTTTGCCAACACGTGCAAGGTCATCTCTTCAACATACAAGAAGTTTTCCACCTATAAATACAAGATCTCTTATACCAAGAGAAGCTTCCAATGTTCATAGATTTTTGCCTAATTTTCATTTTCAAAGGTTTTTCATACCTATATATAATCCATAAATAATGGTAGCTCAAGGTCCATGGGGGACTACTTTTGGTCCCCTAAATTTGGCATCACCATCTCATGAACTACCTCGTGGCTCAAAAATAAATTCCCAAGTTTTATGGTGATGACAAGAAACATTGAGATGAACATATTTTAACATTATAAATTGCATTTTGAATTCTTGGAGTGGAAAATGAAGATGTTTTTACAATATTATTTATAGAAACACTCCAAGGTGTTGCTACTAATTGATTCTATCATCTTACAACTACTGCTATTACTAATTGGGTTTTTCTCAAGACTAAGTTTGAGGCAAGGTTCAAGCCTAAAAAATATGATTATGCCTTTCTATCTAAACTCACACAAATTAAGAAGGAATCACATGATCCTATGCATGAGTTCATGGAAAAATTCAATAAGTTGAGGAATAGAATTCTATTGATTGCTCAAACTATGCCTAAGAATTTGAAATGTTTTTTCATTAATTCTCAATTGCCTGATGTTAGTTTTCTTTGTGAAAATTAGATCCAACTAATCTTGATTATGATCAAATTTTGGCCACCAAAGTATAAGATAATTTAATCTTAGCAGGGAAGGTGAGAAATAATTTTATCAAGCCTAGAGGGCAGCCTTCTACAACTTCACCTTCATCCATCACTACGGATCCTATGGTTCAAAATCTAAAAAATGAGTTGATTTTACTTAAGAATTAAATGTCTCAAGGCATGTATTTTCCTTAATATAATGATGTTCCAAGGAGAACATATCCAAATGATTTTAATTATTCCAATAATGCTGCAAGAAATCAAAATTAGAATAAGCTTCCTTCACCATAAGTAACACTTGCATTAGAGGCACCTCTAGATAATACAGTAGTCAATTGGTTGGAACATAAAAATGATGATGTTACAAAGTTGGAATATGCTATAGAATAAGATGAAACTTCTTTCATCAGAGATGAAGAAGGAAAAGCTAGTGACTCTGATATCAAGTTTTTAAACTTTGAAGAGGAATCTAAAAAAGAAGAAGATATATAAGGTGAATATTATGTTGTCTTTACTTGTTCACAAAGTCAAACAAATCAATATAAGAAGGTTGATAAAGGTAAGACCAAAGATGAACCATGCAAGGAGGTTATAATTTCCAAAAGAGAAACTCCTTTGCTAGTTCAACCAAATCATATGTTAGCAGATAAACAAGTACTCCTCATAATTCTACCTCTTCTCCTTCAATGTCTAGACCTAGTTCCCAAAACTTTAAACCTAAAAATTAAAATGTCTTGTCTTCCTTGGCTTCCCCATATTTACCTTTTGATAACATATGCCATGCCAAGAAGACAAAAATCTAAATGTCAAAGGTTGAGTACCTCTAATCTAATCCTGACCAATTTGAAAGATTGGTAAATTTTGTTAAGGGTAATGTGGCTAATTCCAATCCAATCTCATTCAAGATTCAACCCATTGATCCTAAGATAGAGAAAAATAACTTAGTTATAACTCCTGTATCTAACTCTGGAAAAATAGAACCTATGTATATTTCCCTATTTGCCAATGGTTATAATCTCAGTAATTATGTCATTAACTTGGGTGCCTCTGATAATGTGATGTCAGTAAAAGTAACCACTACTTTGGGCTTAAATCTAACAAAAAAATTTGGTTGTTGATTCTCAATGGAAACTAAACAAGTACCTCTCATAGGCCAAATCAAGGATGCATAATTTGCAGTTGATGCATTTCTAGAGAAAAAGATCAAGATGATAGTTCTAGTGGCTGATGTCCTAGACTCATATGAGGTTTTATTGGGATATAAATTTTACAAATATGTTGGTGGTGAAATCAACATGGATTGTTCCAAGGCCAAAATACTAGTTAAAGGTGTGATGTGGAAGCTTCATCCTAAAAACAAGCAAAGTATATCATGACAAAGACTGAAGATCCAAGAGCTTAGATTCTCTTTAAAACCTCTAAAATAGACACTTGCTACTTGTATATTATTATTATTATTATTATTATTATTATTATTATTATTATTATTATTATTATTATTATTATTATTATTATTATTATTATTTCATTTTATCTATCACTCAGCTCTAGAACCCAATGGAGAAGGCACTTAGAGTTCTAGGTTTCTCATTCCTTAAAGCATTTCAAAGAATGCCTGAAGGAAATTCCCTAATCGGAGCCAACTATTGTCCTTGAATTTATTGGGATCAATTCATAGGATAACCCATAAAAAATTATCTATTTCATAGCCCGTGATATCTAATCACATAATAATTAGGCCAATCATTACCTTCTTTCATTTGTCTATCCTAAAAAAAAGTTAGTCTTTTGAGGGAATTTTTCATTTTGGTGCAAGTCAGAGAATTTTCTTTAGACTGAGTTCATATTGGTGTAAGTCAAATAATTTTCTATAGCCTACACCAAGTTCATTATGGTGCAAATCACACAATTTTCTCTAAACTATACCCAAAACTTTTAGACCTATGCAGATCAGAGAATTTTATTTGGATTACACCAGATACCTACCCCATGGTGTAGTTTAGAGAAAATTATCTGAACTACATGAAGTGATTTACTACCTCATACACATGTGCAATTTTTCTCTACTTTTGCATGCTTCTTTATGAAAGAAAAAGATACAAACTCTAAAGGATGTGAACACCCTCTCATAGTTTCTCCACCAATGATAGAGGTTCTCTTGCTAAGAAAGCCATGAAATAAAAATTCCAAGAAGTGGTCCCAATGTCTGCAGTTAAATACAATGTTGATCATATCAAAGATAAAAAATTTAGTCATGTGAACATGATAGAATTTTTACAAAGGTTAACAGATAATGATATTCATACATAGACTCAATTTCACCAATTCAAGTTGCAACTCTTGGTTGAATAGAAGGTCATTCCAAGCAAAAAAGTGTTCATAGAATACAAAAAGGCAATGAAGAATAAGATGGAAGTTGTCAATAATTTAATTAAGGATCTTGAAGAAGTAGAAGATATGTATTCTGATAAGGGGTTAGATCTTATAGATAGGATTGCATAATTTCCTTGCCAAGTTAAAGATAACTTTCAAGAAATTCTTTTTGTAGAAATAGTAGTTCAATAGTTCACATCCTTGATTCAAATAGAGATTGAGACATGAACATTCAAACTAGTATCCATTGATGAACTAATTGGGTTCCAAGTCATAATGGATAAATTACAAAAAATATTGGATAAAAGCAAAGACATGACAACTGATCTAGTGGACTCCATCATAAGGGTCCTTGACATCTCCATAAGTACATCAAGGCTAGATAATAATGAGTTTCAGGCCACCCTGAATAGATACGAATCATATCTTGAGAAGAACAAGAATGAATAAATTCATGTGTCTAAGGACACTTAGTTTATTTTTGTAAATTTTCATGTGTAATTTTGTTTGGTCCATTTTACACGTAGGAAAAGTGCATAGTCCTATATCAAATAGGACTATGTCAATGAATAAGTCAATGTATTTATGTATTTCCTATTTTTTTTCATAGCTCCTCTCTATAAATAATAGGATGATCTTTGTAAAAAATATCACCAATAGCTATGGAGGGGAAATGCTGCTGAATTGAGAAACAATTTTAAAACTTTATGTTCATATTGTAAATATTGAATTCCATTCAATATAAGAAAATCAAGTGATATTTCAATCTTTGTGTTGAGATAAAATTGTGGTGTGTTGGAAATGTTCTTATGTATTTTTCATTACACTTTATTAAGAATTGATTTAATTGTGGTATGAAATTTCTATAAGACGAAAGGTGTTAGGAAGCTAATTTTGGAGTCTTTGAGCTACTTTTTTTTAGTTATTGGGTTTGTGATCATCATTGAAGGTGAATTACTGTGGAGAATTTGGGCTACTAGTTATTCTTCTTTGATAATTTTAATATTTCCTAGAAATAAGGTGAAAACTTTGGGCTTCTCTTTATTCTATCTTTTAAGTTTACTCTATTAGTACTATTCTTGTTAATCTTTCAGCTAACAAATTTGAATACTGGTTATATTTGGTTCATCAAGTGATGTTATATTTTCAAAGTATACCTCAAATAATGGAAGAAAGTTTGTGATTAAAAATCAATTCTAAAAAAATAGAATTGGATGATATGAAAACACCCACTATGATAAAATTATTATAAATAAGTGTAACTAATTAAGTGTTGTGTTAGCTAATAATAAAAGAGAGCCTCCCCTTGTCTTGAGGAGAGATTTTATCTCATCACATTGTGGTTGAAATAGCCATTTTTCTACCATTTTATCAGTGACAAAATATTCACCCAACATGATTGTGCACCTATTTATTTTTATAGAGGTTTGTTTATGAATCCCATTCATTCACAATTGTAGAATTTTCATCAATATTATAGGGTTTTATTTCTCCTCTTTTCCATCATCTTTTTCCATTTCTTTTATTAGTTGTTAGAGGTAAGGTTTGGAAATAATGTGCATCACAATGTCGATCTAAATTTTATTTGCATTTATCTATTACAATGTCATATTTCAAATGTTAAATAAATGTAATGAACAAATCTAAAATTAGTTGAAAATCCACAACTTATACAAAACCTCAAATGTTGATTTGAAATTGGTTAACAATTTCCATGTAAATGAACATCTATTTTTTAAAGATTTTCTCCATTGAATATTGTTACAGTGATTAAATGATAAACATCAATGGACTTTATACTATAAATTAGTCATAATCATTGAACAAAACCCTATGTAAAGTTGATCTATTGGGTAAGTTCTAAATGTTAGTTTTTCTATTTTATTCATTATAATATTATGTTTTATTAATTGAATTAATATTCACCTCACCATTTATAGACCCACACATGAAACCTATATTTAAATACAAACAAAAGTCACAAAGTTTTTACATTGTTTAAGTACCCTAAAAACTATCGAAATAAAGTTTCACACTAGCACAAGCCCCCTTGAGTTAGATCCATCATAACACCTGGATGAGAAAAGATCGACATGATATGACCCAATAAACAAAAACTTTGGGGAGATTACCTAGAATCTTCTTTCAAAATACTCAAGCCATGAGGCAAGACTAAAAATGTAGTGCATGTTAAAATTCATGTCAATATAAATAATATTGGATGGATTAAACTTAAGCAAAAGTATAAAACTAAAATTTTAGTGGAAAACTTAAAACTTGAATACTTATGAGTATTTAACACACTCACATAAACTTTAACACTTACGAGTGTTTCCCACACTCACATATTCAAAAAGCTAAACTGGAAAGTTGAGGGATACCCACTAAGTCAAAATATGTAAGAGCTGATTTGAAGTTTGTTAAAACTAGTGAACATTAGAAACTGAAGGAAAATAAAAATATCAACAATTAC
Organism: Torreya grandis; assembly: GCA_037957365.1. Lineage (NCBI taxonomy): Eukaryota > Viridiplantae > Streptophyta > Pinopsida > Cupressales > Taxaceae > Torreya > Torreya grandis. The sequence goes on along the minus strand of JARHVA010007322.1, from coordinate 66,108 downwards.
ACTCAACAAGTAGCTTTCTTAATATTTTAACTCCATTTATCAACCCATTTATTTCCCCTAAACCCATCAATGGTAGTTAATCCCACTTTGATTGGTGCAGGTGGATGTCCTATGAATGTTCTAGGGCCTGCCCATGATTTACCAAAGAATTTGGATAAGTTATTCCTAAAGTATTCACCTAATGAGATTTAATCAATCAAAGATCACATTTAGTCATTTAAATATGCCTTGATCTGAATGCATGTTCAACATGAAGATGTGGCTTGTCATATCTTTATATACTCCTTGTGATAGGTTACTTACTCATGGTATCTTGGCCTACCAAATGGATCTATTACCTATTGGGATGATTTATAAATAGTCTTTTTCAATCATTTTAGATTTCCCATTCATCCATTTTTTATATATAATAACTATTCAACTAATCATATATAGATAAATGAACCTATGAGTGTTTTCAATTCATGCTTTCACAAGCTCTATCATGGGTTAAATTACCAATACAATCAAATGGAAGTGACTTCCACACAAACATATCTAATGGTTTTAGACTCAATAATATCCATGCTCCTTAGAATAATTCAATCAACCCTATTATCCTTATCCTTAACATATAATGATATTGTAAACATTGGTTGACAATTTATTCTACAAGGATATGGAATTGGTTATTTTACATCACTAAGCCAACTAGGTGCTTAAAATCAAATCCCAATGATCAATAATACTCTTCAACACCAAACACCATTAATGAATCTAATCCCATTTTCCTTGTATTAGAGCCCAAGTCTACTTCACAATATAACACCCATGAACTACATGCCCAGTGGGCTACCTTATACACATCCAAATCATGTTTTACCTTAGCCAAACAATTAACAACTAGTTCTTATAACATACAACAAAACTAATGTAATGCCTAAAACTATTAGGTATGCTTCTTATACTAGAAATAAATTGGTTGTCCCATAATTTCTATACACTCAGATGCCTTCTAATAATACTCACAATCAAACACACCCTACTATCCCTATATTTATAAATATATTTTACGATTTTGAATTGCACAACTATTTATTAATTCATTACTAGTTAAAATGATAAAAATCCATGCATAACAATTTTAGTCATATAAAATGTGATTTTTTTTAACTTGAGTGTGGATTATGACATCTAACCCATAGGTCCCTCTTGTTTGCTCTCTTGATCCTCATAAGAATCTTTTCATTGATTTCTATTCATCCATAGCCTTTTAGATAGTGATTCCACCTCCTCTAGGAAACATTTCCAATGATGATTCCATCCCCCTAGATCATGTTCCCTCAGAACAATAGCACCCAACTTGGACTATAGCACCAGACCCTAGGGGGTCCATTTTTAGTGCTCCTGTCCAAGTGCATTTTTACTTCTAATGGTCAATTCCTTCTAATTCTTATCCCTCTCCTTGTCATCCTAATGTGAATACATTTGACCCATGCCCAATAGATCCTTATAAAATCCCATTCAAATTTCATTTATAAGGGTTTTGAAAATATCATAAAGCAAGAAAAAATACAAGAAAGACTACTTAGGCATAGTTCCCTATTCTCTGCATATAGACAACCAATATAACTACAAGCTTATTCAAACCCTCACACCAATCCCTAACCACTTCAACCACACCCAGTCTAGTATTTTGCATCTCCATATACACTATTACATAAATCACATCAAGTGAGAGAACTACATATGGCTTCATCCCTCCTCAAAGTATTGATATATAGGAAGTATGCCCACATAAGGGGTGTGAATACACATTTAGTGCATCTTACACACACTAATCCCCCCTCTTTCCCAAATTTGGTCAAAGCACAATGAAGTATAGGGTTTTAAGACTAAATCATCTCTACAAGGAGTTTTATGGACATCCAGTAGTCAAAATTTCATAGACAAGCTCATAAAGACACAACAAACAAAACCTAGAAAGCTCAGATATCCTAGAAAATAGTGGCAAAAGAGGATTATAGCACTGGAGCCTAGGGTGTCCTATTTCAATGCTCCTATTTTTTCATAAAATGAAGGCCAAATTTTGATTTGTGATAGTGTCCCAGTCTTTCATAGTGAATTTTAGACTCTATCTCAGTCATCTCAGTCTATTTCTAGCTAAGTTTATTTTTCTTAATATTTATTACTATTTATAGAAAGGTTAAATTAAATAAATTAGTAGCTTAATTATTATATAGTATTCACTCATTTAATTAACTCATACCCTTAACTAAATTAGGAACAATACTCTAATATTCCCAAAATAGTTAAATTATTTGATAACCTAACTTACTTCATTTGTGCATAAAACCCTAGAAATGCTAGGGTAAATTTATTTCTAATTTTTCCTATATTTTTTGATTTTTTACAGGCATATTTAAATAATAAATTTGCAATAAATTTTAAAATTTTGTATTAATTTTAAAATAAATTTCTTTCAAACCCTAGTTTCCCATACTAGGTCCCAATATATTCCTAGTATTTTTCCTATATATTTTTTATTTTTTATTTACATATTAAAATAAAAAATTGGCATTAAATTTTAAATTTCTATAGTAATTTTAAAATAATTTTCATTTAAACCCTAGTTGCCCATACTAGGTCTTGGTATTTTCCCAATATTTTGCATATATATATATATATATATTTCCTTGCATATGAAAATTATAAATTTGCATCAAGTTTTAAAATTATATAATAAATTTTCAAAATACTAGTTTAATATAATAGGTCCTATTTATTTTGAGCTATCACCTTACAACTAAAATTAAATTGCACATAACAATAAAAAAATGGATCTCACTTATTTAAACATATTTCTTGTATTTCTTGTAGATAATAAGGAGACCATACTCAGTCCTATTCTGTACATGAATGATGAAGTTTATCATATGTTAATGTAAAGCTTCATTCTTTCCCTTGCATGCTTAATTTTCATAAGATGATATTATAAAATTTATTTCTAAAAATGCACAAAATGTCAATATTTCTTTTGCATAATCTCTCTCTCTCATGTGAAATAATTTTCAACTCTATTTTGTCAAAAATTTTAGAAATATTATGTTACAAGTCAAAGCTATTTATGTATTCATGCATAATTCCATGATCTCTACCCTTTACTTTCTATCTCTCATATGGAAAATTTTTGAAGTTTATTTTTTTACACTTATTAGACATATCATAGCAAATGTAAAAGTTTTTTATGCATTAGTGCAAAATTTCATGCTCTTTATCCCTTGTTTGTTATCTCTCATGTGGAATATTCTTTATACTAATATTTATATACAACTTATAACTCCAATTGTATACATTTCATCCCATATACATGGTCTCTACCTAGATGTATCTAACTCCTTGGATACATGGTTTTTACATAAGTTAACTACCACCTATCCAATTTTACTATCATATCTTATGTACAAGAAAGAAATTCCTTCTCCTCATCTCCCCAAAGAGGGTGATATCTACTTTCCCTCTAATTAGGTCCATGTTATCACCCCTCTAAAAGGTGAGGCAACCTATACTATTATTCCTAACACCTACATTCATCCTATAGCTTCTTCAAAACCTCTTCAACATATGTGCTTACATGTTCAATAAGAAGTAACTATGGTTTGCACTTGTGAGACTCTAAGGGATCAAATCACCAGCATGAATAAGTTAATTTCATATTTACAATCACATAATCAACTATTACATGAAAATATCACAATGTTAGAAAATCAAATTATAATAAAAAAGCCTCAATGGCACCCTAGTGTTAATCATGCATATGCATATTCACCTAGTCAATTAGTTTCAAGCACTATTACATATCAAAATAAGAAATCACAACCAAAAATGCAACTAGTTAAGAACAAAGTGACAATTTATTAAACACCACATATAGTATGCACTAAAAATAATAATAGTAGGGTACCATTACACTTTGATTCAAAGTGAGATAGACCATATGTCATATTATCAACAATACTAGATAAGAGGTTAATCACATTGCCTTATACTCATCATCGAGATCCACATCTCCTACACAAGTAACCACATTGGCCCTTTTATAACTACCATCATATATATGATCACAAAGATAATGTTTGTTATGGATTTAGGGATGGGATTAATATATCTATTGATAATGGTATCATAGCATTCATATCAGGGTCACCAAGATCTCCTCCATCATGGAATAATAGACCTTATTCTTCCATGACTAAGTCATTCTAGGACATTCCTTCATAGGAATCATCAATTACTCATCATGAGATTAATATGGTTTATAATATTGAGCCTCAAAGGAGATCTCTTATTTAACTTACTTAGAAGGTTTGGAGACTAGTATAGTGAGACCAACCTATATATAGTAGTGTAGTCTATGGAATATATAGTGCAATTCCATATACATAACTAGCACAGTCATAAACACTAAAATAGAGTACCAATCTAGATAAATATTCACTATGGCCAGGTTTTTTGAGTCCTATCTCATGTAGAAACCCACTACCATTAATATTAGATGAACTCACATCATAGAGTATCACTACAGATAGATATTCACTATGGCTAAGTTTTCCATGACCTATTTCATGTAGCAACCTGCTATGATTGGCATTAGATGAGCCATTATCAAAGGTTATAGTTTCATCTCAACCTATTGCTTAGTCATATACATCATAAAGTATCACTCTAAAGAGATATTCACGATAGTAGAGTTTTTTAGGACCTATTTCATGTAATAATCCATTACGATTGTGGATAAATGATCCTTCTATAAAACACATAATTTTAGTTGCACATCCATTAAGGTTTCATATTATATATTCTATATGTAAAACTATAGTTAGTGCACCACATATAGCATTATATATAGTGTGTGTTCCTACACAACATGAGCAGTATGGCCACTTTTTCAGTTATCCATCAAGGTTCAGTTATTGTTGAGATTTAGACACAGTCGAGGCTTTCATCCCCAGCATAGAGAGTTTATACACTTCTATAGACACCTATTTTGGAGTAACCATAATTTCATAATTCTAAATAGCTTTCAACTATATTGTTTACACCTAGAGAAAAATCAATGAGATTTCATGCCTCTACACATAAAGCATATGTTCAGAGAGATTCTCCCACTATTAGATGGGTCCCTAAGATCCCTATAGTTACATCCACTTCTCAGAGTTATAAGGAGACCCCACAGTCAGTTTCTACTTCAAATATTTTAGAGCATATACAACATACACAACTTTTAAAGTTAAAGTCTTATCCATTTCATCATGCTTCATGATCATACATGATCCCTCTCCTCAATATAAGACACCATGATAGGGAGTTTTGAATTTGATTTATTGGTTAGTATCATTTCTTCTCAGTATTACTTGTACATAGTCTCCTTTATACTTGATTATACATATCTCAAATATCCTAAAAATATGAAAACATTCAAATATGTCAAAATCTAAAAATAATACAAAATTTTAAAATACCAAAAACATTCAAATAAATCAAAATATTAAAAAACATTTGAATTGTATGCATTACCCATGCTTTAAATTTGTACTACTATGCTAGACATACATTATTTTGTTCTATCCTATTGCTTGTCTATCAATCTACATTACCATACTTCACATGATCTTATTTAAGTGTGTGTAGTGAAATATATATCCTTGATTGCTTCACTCTACCCATTGAAGGGGCATCCTACTTCTACATTTGAGACACACATAAATATACATACCCACTAGGGGCATCTTCTAACAGGACTACACCATCTAAGTTATGGCATTCCTACACCACACACTCTAGTTATCATGTTGATGTAAATTACTTACTAAGTTACAAATATTACTCTATTGACATTTCACTAGTATATAATACTTGTGTATTTCTTAGAATATACTTAGTCTTGTATTAACATGTCTTATATACTTTCACTTCTTGTTTTGATTAGTTAGATGTGATTGTATTTCTGGCCTTTACATGATTTCCTTTCTTGCCTTGCATATCTAGATGTGATTGCATTTCTCAATTCCTATTTTGACTCTTATATGTGTCTTAGGACATTTTCCAATGTTCTTTGCTTCTATTCTTGTGTGTACCTTAGGAAAATTTTCAATGTCCTTTACCTATATTCTTCTCTATGATTGTGGCTTTCACACTAACCCTGATTATTTATAATTATATGTGTATGTGGAATTTGAACATGCCTTATATGATTACTTTTTAGTTTGAGTGACATGTGCCCATGTCCCTTATTTTGCTTGGCCCCTTAGCCACTCTTGCATGCTACTTATTTCTTGCCTTGTATGCTTGTTGTTTGATTAATTTTTAATTATTTTCAATGCCATGATCCACGTCATGCATTATTTTGCTTTTTTGGATGCCATCATGGACATCAATCTCCATCCCTCCTTGAAAACTAAAAACTAACTAGACTTCTAGTTTTAATCTAGTATATTGCACATGCTATTACATTATTATATCTATCTAGGCATACCCATATTGATCTAACAATATCCATTACAAACCATGTTATATATTGAGATATCTTATCAATTATCATTGCTATATCACATATTTTGTAGCATAAAACACTTATAGGGCTCTTTCTTCTAAGCATATTCATTGAAGGGTCTTTATTCCTACCCTCAAAAGAGGGAGAAACAAATAGGGATTTTATCATAGAGATCAGAGCTCCTAACGATTGAAAAATTGGATTTTTAGAATACCCAAAATAGTAATCAAACTTCAAACTAGGCAAAACAAACTAGGCAAATATTGAAAATTCTAGAACGATCATCAAAATCAACTTAGGAAAATAGAACCAAGATTGGATTATAGCATTGGACACCATGGTTTCCATTTTTAGTGATCCTATCTATATATATATATATATATATATATATATATTAAAAAAATAGGTAGAAAAGTATGTTCAATGATAGTTCTATCACATATAGATCAGTTGAGAATTAATAGTTTTAGTATAGTTTTTATTAGAGAATCTAGATATAGGGGCATCATGCATGGTATGATTGATCTCACTTCTAGTTTTAAATATGGTAGTTGGTATAACTTCTAGATTATAATCCATGTTTCAAACACCAATGATTAGGGGCAATGTGTGTGGCACATTTGATTTCATTTCTTTTTGAGTTTAGTACATACCTTGGTATTCTTAGTACTTGTATGCCTTATTCCATCTATAGGTGGTTGACATCATTTTGGAGTGTCTTTCATAAAATACTAACCTCCAAATTTTTGAGTGGCTTTCACACAAACCTATTGCCTAGTTTTAGAGTGGATTTCATACAATCCTAAACTCCACCTTTTTTCAAGTGGCCAAGAGTGGCCTAGTTTTCAGCATACATTTAGCTATCCATCAGATTACAAAATATTCATGGGATTTATGAGCCATCTCATATGACACACATTTCATACTAATATTAGTTCATAGCTTTACTTCACATAGTTATGATGGAGCTAAAATACTATCTATCATTTATATTCTTGAGCCACCTATTCAAAGGGATTAGACACATAGTCTAAACATTGATTATCACATACATGATTACATAGATTCACTTAGTGAGTGAAGATGTAGCTAGATGGATAACATTTGCATTCATGATCCACTCTCATTAAATTGATCAATCAGCTCCATTCATGATATTACTCTTGGTACAGCCTTATTTAGCACATACCCAACATATCCAACATCACTCAAGATCACAATAGGTTTTCTATTAGTTTGCATACCTATTGAGGTTTATTTATTCCTCTCTCTTCTTCTCTCACTTACCTAGATTTTGTATGTTCTTATTTTAGATATAGCATATCTAGTAAGAACTGATCTACTCTTTTTTTCTCTTGTATATTTACACTTTATAACATGTTGTCTCTAGACACACCCAACATCACATAGTTTTATGAGCTTCACCCTTGTAGCTAAGTTAAAGTATGCTTTCTATTTTTACTTTATCCTAGTATTTTACTTTGCTACATAATTTTAATAAATGGTAAGAAAATTTAGTCATATAAAATATGAAAATTGGTAACTTGAGTGTGGCTTGTGACATCCAATCCATAGGTCCCTCTTGCTTGTTCTTTTGATCCTCATAGGAATATTTTCACTGATTCTTAGTCTTCCATAGTCTTCCACATAGTGATTCCACCTCCTCCAGGTAGTATTTCCAGTGATTATTCCATCCCCTTGGGTCCCTTCCCTTAAGACAATAGTGCCCAACTTGGACTATAACACTGGACCTTAGGGTGTCCATTTCCAACACTCTTGTCCAAGTGCATTTTTACTTCCAATGGTTAATTCCTTTTAATTCATATCCCTCTCCTTATTAGAATGATATGAATAAATTTAAACCATGACCAAAATATCCCTATAAAATTCCATTCAAAGTTTATTTAGAAGGGGTTATCAAATATCATAAAGTAAATAAGAATATAAGAAAGACTACTTAGGCATATTGGCCTATTCTATGCATACAATCACTCAATACAACTAAAAGATTATTAAAACCCTCAAAACAGCCCCTAGCTACCTCAATCACACCCAATATAGCATTTTACATCTTTATATACACTATTTCATAAATCACATCAAGTGGGAGAACTACATATGGATTGATCCCTCTTCAAAGTTTTGGTATTTAGACAACATGCCCACATAAGAGGTGTGGATACATGTTTACTACATCTTCCACACATTAATCCCCCCTCTTTCCCAAACTTTATCAAATCATAATGGATTATAAGGTTTGAATATTGAATCAACTCTATATGGAGTTCCATGAATATCCAATAGTCAAAATTTCATAAGTAGGCTCACACAGTCACAATGAACAAAAACTAGAAAGCTCAGATCTCCTAGATAATAGGGGTAAAAGAGGACTATAGTGTTAGACCTTAGGGTGTCCTATTTTTTCACTCCTATCCTTTCATAAAATAAAATCCAAATTCTAATTTACAATAAAGTCCCAGTCCTGCACAGTGAATTCCAAACTATGTCTTAGTCATCTTAGTGTGTTTCTAGCTATGTCTAATTTTATTCATATTTACTTAAATTTATATAAAAGTTAAAATTGAAATTAAATTATACAAATCAATAACTTAATTATTGTATATTATTCATTGGTTTAATTAACTCATACCCTTATCTAAATTAGGAATAATAGTCCAATATTACCAAAATAGTTAAATCAACAATACACTAGAACTAAACATTCTTGCCTAAGAACTAGGGGTAACATAACATAATGAAAAAGATCATAAAATAGAGATAAAAATAACCCAAGTAATTTACCTATTTTATTGAATTTGATGTCCACTTATTGGCACAAGGATGTTTATGATGAAACTATGACATTAAAGACTCATAGCAATTTGTCTCGATGGTGGTATCACTTCTCCAATGGTAACTTATGGCTTGGTGTGAAGCTTGACATAAAATGGAAATTATAACACTTCTCTCAATGGCTTCTTGAAGGCATTATTATAGAATAACCTTATATAAAAAAAATTGTTGTCATATGGTGTGGGCACTTTTATTTATAGATCCAACAAGTAACTCTAATCTTATGGAGATTAGGTTAAATTATAACTTTGGTTAAGTCTAAAATAACCTAGGTTGAGTCAGGCTAATTGTGGGTTTGGTCAAACAACTCATGAAATCTTGACACCTTAGTTTCAAATATTCATGATCCATGACAACTCATTTTAAATATTTGTGAGGTTTTGAATCACCATTTTTGGAATATTTAAGAAATAATAAATCAATTTATTAGCTCCTTTGACTTCATAATTTTCCAAAAAAAAAAATTGGTAAATTAAATTCATTAATTTGACTTGGAATATTTATTTATATTTACAATGTAATTAATCTTGCTTAGTGATCTTTAGCTTTTGGCAATTATTTTAAATGTTTTGAATTAATACTTGACAGGCCAAAAGTATCAAATTACTAGGTCATAATTTGACTAGGGTTGAAACTAAACTAGGTTATGGGTGCATACAGGGTAATACCCAAAACAAGTAAGTCTCACCATGTTTTCAAACAATTCAATCTCTTATGCAGATGAATTTGGGTAATTTAGATTATTTTTATGCTTAAATTGCATCATTTGCTATAAATTGAATTGAATCCAAATTAAGGCATGAAAGTGGTGAAAATTGAATGTCTATATTTTTTCCCTATTTGAGAAGGCATTACAAGACACAATAATAATAATCTATTTTAAAATAATGAAAAGGTTGTTAAGAATAAAAATACATGCAATTATGGAATGATGCTCTAAACAAATTTTGGGAAGCCTATGATTCCCCCTCGAGGGAGTGGTTGACACATTAAAATTTATGGATGGTCCTTAGAAAAGAATAAATAATAAAAATTAAATTAACTTATGGATGAGATTTATCCAAATGAGATAATGCTTGCATGAATTGATTAAAATACTGATTTGTCCAAAGGTGGTTATAATTAGTAATAGAGGTTCAGACATAATTTGGCTAAATGTGACTATAATTAGTGGCACAGATATGTACCCAAGTAGGAAAGATGGTTCAAAATAATGATTTTCCAAAATTAAATTATAATCATTAGGATGACCTGAATTGAAAAATGATTTATGCCCTAGTAGGGAATATTGGCAAGCATAATCCAAGAATATAACCTATCACAAAGATTAAAGATGTGTAGGAAAAAATGTAGGTGTGATGGGCTAATGACTAAAGAATACATAAAAAACAAAGAAAAAAAGGATGCACAAAGTGATGAAAGATATGATTAGAATAAAAAAAGTGGTTGAGCTAACCGAAGATACATCATGTATCTAAAAATTGCCTACATAGTCCAAATACACCTCAATCCAATGTAGTTCACCCAAGATTTGGGAGAAAATGGAATGAATAATAAAATAGAAGAATAAGAATTGATCAATGTGAATGATTTTATTTTACCTATCAATGTGGATATGCCTATCCTTATTATCATTGATATGACCAAAATGGTCAATGAGTTCATGTGATCAAGGAGCAAGGAATAACCACTAATTTTCCACAATGGGGCCAAGAAAGCTCATGTAATGAACCCATAATCATGGATTGACAATGATATATCATAGAGGATACGTGTAATTTATCTAGGCTATATGCTAGTATAGATATGCACATCCTAACTAGTAAGTATTATAATTCATTTTTTGTTTAATTACTCTACACTTGGGTGATATTTGGGATATGCCCAGTTGTGATCTCAAATAAGTATTATCATTGCAATGACCTGATAGTCTTTATATGCCTTATTGTTTTTGTATTTTTTGATATTATTAATCATATTTATGGGCAACCATAATAAAAATATACACCCTAATCATGGAAAACTTAGTTTAAATTATAATATAAACAACCTAGGAATAAGATATGAATAATAAAATTCCAAGTGTAAATATAAAAAATAAGCCAACTGTAAGACTAATTATAGACATTCATAAATTAAGTACAAGATATGGATAATCAAGGTTTAAGTGTAGATAACATGTAATATCCATATGGAAACCAAGGAAAACAAAAAAATAAAGAAAGGCAAATAAAAAACAAAACAAAAAACTAAACCAAAAAAATTTAAAAAAATAAAAAATAAATGATACAAATAAAACAACAATAAGAATACAAACAAACAACAAAATAGGCTATAAAAATGAAAAACAAACACATAGATACTAACAAACAAATTTAACTACTAAATACCAATAAAATAAATAAACTAACACAATCAATCAATAATTAATGGGAGGGGGAAGAAGGATAAAAGGAAATCCCAAGATCCTTCACCCCCATATAAGAGCTCAGGTAATAAGGTCAATATAAATCTTGAGTTACAATATGGATTCAAAAACTCTAACATTGAAATCCATGAATTAAAATTGGTAGAGGTTTGGAGGAGGTATGATGATTCAACCTAGATTTTGGAGGGTTACAGGTAGAAGTTAGAGAATTCCATGACAATCTAAAGAAATTGGGTAGGCAACTACTTCCATTTATTAAAATCTAAAACAATTTCAAACAGGAAGTTGATGAGTTAAGGGAAGGTATAGAGGAACCAAAAATGGTGGAAGGAGGTAAACTAGAGGGAACCCTAAAAGGGAAAGAAATTTTCACCATCACCCTGAGGAGATACTTCACCAAGAAAGAAAAACCAATGGTGAGGAAGTTTAAAGGCTCAACAAAATAAGAAAAAAATATGGAAGAAGGCCATGTAACTAAATCCAAAGGGATGATAAGTATTATGTTGAATAAGAAGACAAGTGGCAATAGGAAGGAGACTCACTTTGAGTAAATATAACATGTGGCTTTCTTTTTAGTTTTTTTCTTGGTCATTTTTTGTTGAAACTTAGCTAACTTTTTGCATCCATTAGGTTGGGATGGTCTTATTTATTTTTATCTTGTCTATACTTTTCTCTTACTATATAGTGGATTTTAGGTCCCTATAAAACTTGAGTTTAACCTATCAAATAAAATACATAATCAATCAATAAACAAATAAACAATACAAAAAAATATAACAAACAAAGACATAAAATAAATGAATAGATAAATAAAATTAAAAAAATCTATATATAAATAAAATAAATTAACCAAAACAACTAAACAATCCAAAGTGAAGAAAATAAACAAATCTAATCACACAAAAACAAATAAACTAAGCTAAAAAAACAACAATATACAAATAATGGTTAATCACAATGTTAGTAAAAATAGAATAAAAATTGTTCGTGTATGTGTAATAGAGGTTTTACTATTGGAGATAGGGTGACCCTTAAGCTAGTTAGTAATAACATAGGTGAAAAAACATAGGAATAAAAGGCATAAGGTTTCTTATAGGATATAAGGCACAATGATAAAGGATTTGAAGGTAAATATCTTCCCCTTAGTTATACATAACAACAACACAAACAAGATAGAAAAAATTACCCCTAGGATATAGGAGACAATGAACCAAAAACAAATAAAATCAGGGGAATAAAAGAAAAGGAAGGGGTAACCAAGCAGACTCTAGATGTACTAGGTAAGTGGAAACTACCTACATAATCCCATAGACACAATATCCAATGTGAAATTCAAGCCAAATGTAGTTCTCCTAAGATATGGAATAGAATAAAACTAATGACAAGAAAATATGATTGACTTGTAGAGGAAAATAAGAAAGGTCTCAAAAATGGTGAGTACATAAAATAAAGAGGGGGATGATGCTAAAAATCATGAAAGTGTCAACATAAATAAATCATGTAAGTGGGATACTATGGTCTAGTCTAAAACCACACTAAAATCCAAAATATGAGTATCCACAAATGAATTAAATTAGTAATTCATAGTGTCTACTACATCTATAGATTGGAATGAGAATGAGCTCATAAAATGGTGAGAAGATAGGTAATGTTTACTCACAAAATGGTGAGAGTGTCCAAATATAAATTTCTCACAAAATGATGAGAGCATAAGAAGAGCCAAGTGGTCATTAATGTATTAAACTTTGAATGCATAATATTCAAAACATTAACTTGGAAAATGGCAAGATCATATGGCTAAGGACAAAAGTGTTTGAACTAAATTTATAAGTGATAATAAATGAGCTAATATTAAATCTAAGATAAATTTAATCTAAGATAAAACAAAAAATAAAGAAACTAGAAAACATAAATTTTATGCTTTAAATGTGCAAGCTTTTTCAATGTGATGTAAACTTGATTTGCTCTTCTAAAATGTGGTTATCACTCTTCCAATGCAAAGGAGAATGGGAAGTGTTTTGGTGAAAAAATCATATTTTTATGCTTTGATTCACTTTTATTAACTTGTATTCACTTGTGAATGGAACATCATTAGCATAAGTCTAGATTATTCAAGATTCAATTTTAGGTCTCTTAAAAATGAAGGTTTTCAAGCTTGTTTATAGATTTTTGGAGGAAGATCCCATGGTGGAGGATTATTTGGATTTATTAAATTATCTAAATAATAAATGGTGGATAATGATCCCTCATCCATGAGGATGAATACAATTTAAAATTGTTGAGATAAGCATGGGATTGGTTATCTAAGTCAATAGTAATAAGTCATATTTCTTGGAAACTCAAGGGATGAGCCATAGGAGGTTGATAAAGTTGTGGGCTTGGTTGGGATGAGTGATAAAAAGGTGTGATATGTTTGGATGAGGTGTAAATTCTACATTTTATAAGTAAAATGATGATTTAAAGTGTACATAATTGACAAAGTGGACTTATTAAATTATTTGATTTGGAGGGGATGTGATAAATTAATTTAAGAAGAAATATTAAATGGATTTTACGTGTATTTCAACATTAAATGAAATTTAGGTGTTTACATTTTCCCTATTCATAATAGTGATGTGAAATAATACTATTGTAAAGAATATTAGAAGTAGAGTGTTTATGATTATAGAAAAGAAAAAATTTGCCCCAAATGAATGAAAATGAGTGTGATAATGCCCCCTTGAAGGTTTATGAGAGAAAAAGAACAAATGATCAAAATTGATGAAAAGAGGAAATGGGAGATGTAAATGAGAAAATTTTCATAAATAATATAGATACTTATCTTAATACTAATGTTTGCAACATTGTAGAGGGTATGTGTAAAAATATTTACCCCTAGTTATTAAATACTAGAGAAGATATTGGAAAAAGTACATTTCCCACTTTATAGACTGCACGCTTGGATTATGCTCAAACTTAGGGGTCTCATGAATGCCTATGGGAATGATATATCTTAAAAATGGTAAGCCACAAGCCAAAAAATGAAAAACATAGATTTTCTAATTTATGATAAATATTTACAAAATTGATATTTTAGAGATATAGCACTTTGATTAAATGATGGTAAAAAATGTGGATAAAAGGGCTTGGATGGATGATAGTAGCTAAACTAACCCTAAAAACCTTGTATCTTAAGCATTGTCAACATAATCCACTATGGACAAGGTCTGAATGGTGATATAAGGCCAAATTTATCTCTCCCAATGTGGGAAGAGAAGTGATGATGTAATGTAAGAGTGAGCCATGGATGCTATTAACATACTTAAGTTAATGATTGCATATTTTGATTGGTTGATGGATTCATTTGACCCCAAGAAATGATACATGTTAGGATTAGATTAGTAATTGATATATACCAAGAGAAGATACACACTTTGAAGCTCCTCATGAATTAAGGTTCATAGGAATAGATGTGGGAATGATATATCCCATTATAAAGATACAGGCTTAGATAGATTGACTAGAAGATTGATTGATTGACTAAGTGATGGGTTGATGGAGAAAGGATGTATATTTTGATTTTTTTAGTTCCAATTGATAATTACAAGATATTGAACATAAATATTAAGAAATGTTGTGGATGATTGATATACAAGCATTAACAAAGAAATAAAGAGACTACATGGTTTAATGATGATGGATCAAATGATTCAAAAACATCGATGAGATAAGTATGGATGGAAGAGAGTGATTATTATGGGATAAAAAAATTGGTTTTGTGTATTTAATGCTTATAAAAAGAGAATAAAATGATTTTGTAATTATCAAAATTATAAATTTGGAATGAAAAATAGTCAATTTAATGAAGAAAGTGGAGAATTTATTGAGAAATGATTTCACAACTATAATGACTTTTTCTGAGATGATAAATAAATGATTCATATAATAACATGAGAAGATTTGATATATTACTTATGTTTATTTATTTTTTTCATTGGATTTCAAATAATAATTCCAACCGACTAAGAGTTGATCAACCTGAGTTTTGATATTACATGTGATAATATGCACCAATGGTATAAAAAAACCATGATGACTCTCATGTGATATGTATAAGGACTAATATATTAACATGGAAAAAAATTAGTGCATCATGATATGGAAGATCATAATAACACCATTAGTAATGCACATAGTGATCTAGACACAAGAAACAACAATAAAGATAAGATAAAAAGAGATGTTTGCAACAATGAAAATGATGTAAGTAAAACAAACATGGAAGTAAAAAAATAGTGTAGAATCAAGTAAACAACCATGATGTAAAATAATTTAAATGACTATACAAACAAGTAATAAAATTACATTCTTTTCATATATCCTTGGATTAATTATGACCCTTTGGCATATGTGATTTTTAACAATGTTGAACTATCCGATGAGCAATCCATATAGGGAATGACTAGGGTACATAGCTAAGACAAGGGATTTTTTTAACTGTTGCTTGGATTTCTTTTTGTGTTTCTTTTAATTTTATAATTTATTTTATTTTTTAATTTATAGGTGTATATACGAGTACCAACAAAGGGAAAACTATATTCTAGCATCAAATACTGAGTGGTAGGGGATGGAAGGAATACATTATAATGGAGTATGGATGAATAGGATTGTATTGAAATTAAGATGATAACTCTAGGGAACACATGACATAATAACTAAGTTTCAAGTCATAAAAATAACATTACAAGGATACACCATATGTTTTTAAAAACACATCTTAATATGTTTCCACTTCTTTATCAAGGTTAAAATTGTAAGAAGGATGGTTTTATGAGGATTGGATGGGTTTTTATGGGTTTGGGATTAAATGGATAAATATGGGTTTGGATAGGTAAGGGTATTCAAGGAAGGTTTAAGGTAAGCATATGATGGTAAAATATGGGACTAAAAAATGTTTTAAGATGGGTAAGGATGGAGGGATGATTTATAATGCATGGGATTGAAATGGAATGAGCTTCACCCCAAATGTAGGGTACTTATAGATGACTGATTATTTTATTCATGATGCTAAGAATAGATTTTCATCATGGTACTTGCCCAAGGCACTGTATATATTGTTTTCACTCGTGGATTAATTTATTTATTTTTCTCTTTCTGACTTTTTTTTATTTACTTTTTTTCATAAAAATTTTGACATTTAAATTATAAAAGGGTTCAATATGTATGATTCTTAATACTATTGATATTTTAGGTATGTGCTCCAAATATATCTTCAATAACTTCATTGATTTCTTCTTTGGCATTTTACAAATTTATCAAGATATAGTCATAGCCCCTATGATAGAGGGTGCTATCATATAGGGTGAAGAAAAAAGTATGTTGGATGAAGGATGTGTGTTGAGTTAATGAAGGATTTGGAGGGATATAATTATATTGGGGATAATTATGTGTTTCATGATGTAAATACTGAGTGGGACCAATAATCTCACATTTAGAAAGGCTAGGAATAACTACAAGTTGGATGATCTGGGAATTTAATGTTAGATCAATGATATCTTTAATTTATGATGGTGATCCATCTTATAATTGTGATAATGTAGAGGATATATTAATTTTATAATCCATTGGTGCTATAGAAAGATTTTCACCAAAGTATTCTTCTTGATATTTTTGATTAGGATTTAGATTTGGATTATCTAATAATGCCTTAAAGAGGTTTTCATTAAGCGACTCATAACTTTGACTTTCTATATTTTGTTTTGGATTTTAAATACATTTTATATTTTGATCATCTAATAATGTCTCAAAAATATTTTTACTATGAGATGTTGGTTTTATATTTAGATCATAGGATTTATTTTTTATTAAGGTATAATTTTTGTTCCTTAGTATATGCATATGTTTCTTGATGATCTTCTAGAAGGAGACTAGCTAGGAAGTCTGAAATTATTTTATTATCATGGAAAGAAGTTAACTATTAGTAAGATAGTTGGTCACAATCAAAAGGTGCAAGATATTGGCTTGCAAGATGGAAAACAAGATTGATGAGGTTAATGAAAGGAGTGATGGCAGCACTATCCTTGTATAGACTATGAATGGATCCTATTTTTATTATGGATGAAGTTCCCTTAGAAACCATAAAATTATCACTAACATATTTACATTGAATTTCAAATGGTTTGTAGCTAATACTATGGGGTCTAACATTTACTTTAAAATGGATGGGTTTGATAATTATTTACTCATGGATTGATTTGTCTACAAGTACCTCTGTCACTTTGGGTGAATGTTTTGGGATGATGGGAGATTATATAGATGATAAGGTTTTGTCTATTTAGATAATGGATGATAGGCTATATTGGTTAAAGGAGGTTTTGTCTAAGATAAGATATTGGTCAGAAATGGGATCTTTGTAAAAAATGGGATCCTTTTGGTCGAATATAAGATCTTTAATAAATATGGGATCTTCATCAAAAATGGATGGTAAAACATGGATGTTAAAGGTAGGTTGATCAAATATGGATTGGTTGAAAATTGATGTGTCAAAAATGAGATCTTGAGAAATGGATGGAAGTTTATGACCTTGATTTGGAAGTGGTGTCACTTAATTAGGTTGAGGAAAGACATCTTAGCATATCCATAAGCTATGATTTTTAGATGTGGATACACTTGGCTTTACCTTAATGTACCCTTTTTTAATCAAATATTGGGTATAATTCCTTAGCCTCATACAATAATTTGTAGAATGACCTATAATTTTGTGATAATCACAATATTTGTTAGGTCTATACCTCTCAAGTTTTGGGACATTTGGATCAAAGTATTTGATGTTTGGAAATATGAATAAGTTTTTAAGAACCAATTTTTGAAATAATACATCATAAGGTTCACCTAAATGAGTTAATTTTTCATGATAGGTATGGTAATGTTGTTGATAGGTTGGGAGATTATGATCAGTTGTAACTTTAGGGGTGGAGTGGTATTAGTTGGTAGGGGTCCTAAAATTGGATTCCTTTTGTTAGTGTAATGAGGTAATTGGAATTAAAAATATAACAAGTGTATGGGAAAAGTGGTTGATTTTATAAAATAGGTCACTAATGATAGGATCATGTTGATGTGAAATTCTTTGAGATCCCCTAGTAATGAAGTGGGCTAGAGAGGTAGCTTGATATTGAAAGGATGGATTTTTTGGATCTGTGTTGAAGGTGAAAGTGTTTAAATTTTATGGATTTGTGAAGGTTGATAGACTTTAATCTATTGGGTTTGTGAAAAAATATGAATTTTATGTAGTTTGGTTCAATTTTGAGAATGGGTTAGATGTAGAATCAAATGGTTGATTTTGATGAAAGTGAAAAGGTTAGTTTTGAAGGATGTAGGATTTGAAAGGTTGATTTTGATGGAATATACTTGGATTTGATTGAATTTGGGTTTGATTTGTGAATGGGTTTTGGTGAAAACATAGATTTGAAAATGGTGATGGAGGTGAACCAAATGTTTGATTGATGCTAAGTTTAGAACTTAATGGATCTATGAATATATTTTGATTTATGATTAGTGGAATTTGATTTATGGGTAAAAATGAATAAGTATTTATGTTTTAAATTGATTGATTGATGTTTGGGTTGGATTAGTTGATTGGTAAACTTTTATAACAATTCAATTTTAAATTTGATTGATTGATTAATGAGAATGAAAACATATTCAAACTCAGATTTGAATTTGTTGAATGATTCATTTGTGAGTTTGAAATGACATTGAAACTTTGATTTAGTTTTTTTGGATTATTGATTTGATGTTGATTCAAATATGTGTTTGAATTAAAATTATTTGAATATAACCCTAGGCTAAAAAAAGTATTATTTAGATTTGGATTTGTGACTGAATTGACGAAGGGATTGTTCCACATATCCATGTACATTGAAATGAGTGATGTTTTTTAAGGGAAATACTTGAATCAATAGATTAAAAATACTTGAAATTAGAATATATTAAATCTAAATACCAAATTGACTAAAATTTTAATTGATAACTAAATGCTTTTGTGCTTTTAGAGGAAGGTTTTGATTTTTAGGATAACATTTAAACTCAAAATATTTTTTTTAGAAAATGGATTTTTCATCATGTGGTAAACAAAAGGAAAAAAAACAAACAAAATTATATTATAAAAAGTTAATAAATTTCACACAAATGGTGTAAAACTAGGATGAAGGTTGTGAATAACTATTGGGCCTTCGAATGTCACTGACTCATCCATACTCTCAGTTGTGGACTATTATTTTAAGGAACTAACCATGTAGGATCCTAACATTTCTATGACCCATTAAATATAGTTTGAAGGGTGTGTGGAAGGTAGCTTCTCGGTGATAACCACTAACTGATGCACCAAAGTTGAATGTCAAAAGAGTTTATCCTAGGCTTAAGGTTTAAACAATATTTTCTAAGGGTAAAAATTATGGAAAAAATAGATAAAGTAGATGCACATTATTGGGTCTTGTCCTAAAGTGTCTAACATAGACATATAGGTCTCAATTTTTTGACAATCGACAATATCATATTTTGATGTAGTTGTTGAATCCTTGGGTATCAAAGTATGATATCCCTTCACATCATGGTGTGATTAAAATTGATTAGGCAATTAAAATGCCTAGATTTTGATTTATATAACCCACCAATAAATGGGATTTGTTCTACTACATGGTGGTTAAATCCATAGTCAATAGAGCCCCTAAAAAAGAAAATAAAAAATAAGTATCCATTTTTTATTTTTGAGTATCATCACCAATGTGACACCAAGGAAAGAGTGTACATGAGCACTACTTGGGTAACATAGAAAATTATGGAAATGTTATTGATTCCTAAGTGTAATTAGTAATGTGATGCCAAGGGAACAACATAAAAACTTTCTATAATAACAAATGTAATGCTGATATAAAAAGTGATACAATTACTAGAAGTAAATCTTTGAAAAGCAAGACTGAAAATGTTAGTAAAATAAAATTGGATTTTGTCTATCCTTTTTGCTAATTATCTTTGAAAAGTGTTTTGAAAATAATCTATTAGAATCTTTTCTTAGGCTCAGATCAAGGTGACCTATAATATAAAAAGTAAAATCCATGCAAACAAAGCAAAAAAACACCTCTATAACAAAATCATAGTTACACAAAAAGTTAAGAAATTATAATATTAATAAAATAAACAAAGGAAAATATAGAATAAAAAAAGTATAAAATAGAAAATATAATTCTTAAATAATTATTTTGATATATTTTTTAATGATTTCACTACCCATAGAGACAAATTCACTGCTAAAAATGATGAATTTGTTACTGAGAATGATGATTTCACTGCTAAAAAATATAATTTTACTACCAAAAAAGATCATTTCACTACCCAAAATGATAATTTAACTATTGATAATAATGATTTTTTTTTCAAAATTAATTCATGATTGACCTTATAGATAGAACAAAAAATGATAAAATAATTTTGCTACTAAGAACTATAATTTTAATATTAATGCTTTCAAATTTTTTCTTATGTAGTGGGCATACATATCTAAATAGAAAACACCTGGTAATAACATGTATCTTATACCAACACTCAAAAATACAATATTAAATTCATATTAAAATACAAATAATAAAAATCAAAAGAAAAATGTTGTCTAAATGCAAAAAATGATGATCAAAAGATGAAAAAGACAAGGAAAGGTCCCATCGGGCATGCTAGAAATGTGTGAACTAAAATTAGAAGTGTTAATAGATGAATATATCCTAAACATAAAATAAATTCAAGGTAAGATAGAGAAAAAAATAAAGAAAATATAAAACACAAACTTTATGCTTCAAATGTACAATTTTTTTCCATTGCGACATAAACTTGATTTGCTCTTAAAAAATGTGGTGCTCACTCTTCCAATGCAAAGGAGAATGGGTAGTGATTTGGTGATTTTTTTTTTTTTAATGATTTTATTCTCTTTGATTCACTTTTTTTTTAATTTTGAATAGAACTTCATCAGCATAAGTCTAGATTATTCAAGATTTGATTTCAGGACTCTTGAAAATGAAGGTTTTCATGATTATTTATAGATTTTTGGAGGCAAATCCAACAAATAAGGATTATTTGCATTTATTAAATGATAAAAATAATTATTAGTGGATAATTATTACTAAAAAATGAGTATGAATACCATTTAAAATGGTTGAGAGAAGCATGGGATTGGTTAGCTGAGTTAGCATGAATAAGTGAAATTTCTTGACAGCTCAAGGGATAAATTTTAAGAGGTTGAGAAGGTTGTGGGTTTGGTTGGGATGAGGGAGAAAAATGTGGAATATGTATGAGGTGTAAATTTTTTAATTTATATTTAAAATTAGGATACAATGTGTACACCATATTGTGTGGCTTAAACTTTCTTGCAAAATGATAAAAGCATTCAAACTTAAAATGCTCATAAAATGGTGAGAGCGTGCCAAAGGGATGACTAAGATGAACTCAACATGAATCATGTTTTACATTCATAGTCCCCTAACAACTAAATTCACTATAATTCCATCATAAAAAAAGTCATCTAACTAATTAGTGACAAGTTTAGGTATAGGTAAATGGCAATATTAATAGCAAGGTGATGTCACAATGCCTGGTAAATGTGTTGCTTCTAATTTTACCATAGGTAGTTATAATTAGGAAATAATAATAAAGGTTAAATGGTAATAATTTTCCTAAAGTGGTTATAATTAGTATCATGGGTAAAATTTAACAACAAATGAAGGATGCAATTGTCAGGACCACTGTCATACAACTTTCATATACTTCCATTCAAATGTTTGATTTGAAACAACTACTAAAACTAAATCTATCATCAACCATTGAATTTTCCTAAAGTAAAAATGAATTGAAACCAAAGATAAATGTGATAGGAAGGGTTAGGTAAAAATAACTAGATAGTAAGGGTTTAATGGCATGGTATAATGGTAAATGGTATAGTACAAAAAATGGGTCTAATGCAACATAACATAAATGATCCTTGTAGATAATAATTTGAGTGCCTCAAGCATAAAAATGTTTTAGGTGAATTACATTAATTGGTTCATCAAATTCATTTACTTCTCACATGCCAAGCTTGTATGCTCTATAATTTTAGTTAGCAATATCTACATAGGGCCCAACTAATTTGGTTGTAACTTTCTTTTTTTATTGGTTTCAACATTAACATTATTCTGATTCTATTTTAACATTAGATCAAAAATCTCAAATTCATGATGCCTAATGACCTTATTAAATTTACCTCTAAATATGTTATGATATTCCTCAAGATAATTCAAGGCATCCATACATTTTCCATAAAGTAATTATAACTCTTTTAAGTGAGTTACTCTATATTCCTCATCATTGAAGGTGTGTTGCACTGAAATCTATAAAGAAGGAAATTCAACCTCAATAGGAAGAATGGACTTAGTGTTGTAAATAAGTGAATAGGGTGTATCTCTTGTTAGACTAAAAAATTTGGTATGGTATACCAAAAGTGTTAGGATTGTGGAGCTAAAAGCTTCACTGATGCAGACATGGAGGAGGTTGCAGAATGAGTTGCTGAGTGTCAGAAGTGTTTGGCGTTGGTCTGGCCAACCGGCGTCGGCAGGGTAAGACAGGAATGCAACCGACGTCGGTCATATATCGGCCGGCGTCGGCGACCCCAGGCGGACAGGGACCGACGTCGGTCGCCTGTGTAGTTCGACTGTGAGTTAATTACGGGCAGTGAGCTAACGAACGAAGAGTTTGCATGATGAGCGCTAATTTTAGACTCATAGCTGCGGATCTAATTATGGTAATTAGATGTCTAATCATTGTTTGGATGAGATCTATATAATAGACTCATGGTTGTATTGGAAAAGTGTGCTAGGGAGTAAGAGAGCATAATTATAAGCTCCTTCTGTGTGTGAGGTAGAGCTATGGTGCGTTCCTCCTAGTGCCACAGTACCAGGTGTGTTGGTGCTGGATTGGAGAGCCAGCTGGGTTCTTCAAGAGTGTAGGATCTTGGTCACAGTTGCATGGCCTATATAGGAGATCTACATGGTAAGTAAGATCGTTGATCTGCAGGTGTATGTGTGTGTGAGGTCGAGGTTCACAGGTGATTAGAACTATTGCTTGATTTGCAGGTGTGCAAGGTCATACAGACAGCAACACTACAGGGAGCAGTATCAGGCATGATCTACTTGGAGTACATGTGTGTACTCGGATAGAGCAAGAGGAAGGCAAGGGAGTTCCTTCCATAAGTATGGTCTGTTGAATTGCAGGTTGTTGCAGATTCATGGGAGATCTACTTGAAGTACCTTGAGTACTTGTGGAGCACGTGGAGTGCTTGTGGAGTGCGTGGAGCACTTGTGGTGTGCGTGGAGCACGGGAGGTGAACACCAACTCTGTATTTGAGTTGGGTGTTGGGACCTGTGAGAGGGAGAGCTTTGGGGAGAAGAATTACTGTTCACTTGAGGTGTGGGAAACCTCTGTAAGGTGGTGGAGAAGAAGTGGCATCTTCTTTATTGTATTCTTTTCTGTATAAAGTGTTAATATAATTTGGTATTGTCTCTCATATCATGTGTTATTCTAAATTCTAGTTACTTGGTAAATCTGGTTAATTTCCGCATATTTAGTTGCTTGGTATTGGTAATCAAATTGTGTGCTTCCGGTGTACATCCTCCCAACAAGTGGTATCAGAGCCTTGGTTGTAGGTTCTTGAGCTTGATACCAACAGGTGGTATCTGAGCTGAGGTTGGAGGAAGCAGGTTTTGTGTTTGGTTACAGGTCACTCTCAGGGGTTTCTGATCGAGTGGGAGTAGAGCAACTGCAGATCAAAGTAAGCTAAGAATGGAGGAGTTGAAAAGCACAGATGGTCACTCACGGTCCTATGGAAAGAAAGAGCAGGTAAAAGATTATTGTTGGTTGGTAGCAGATCAGCTTGAAGAAACTGAAGATACAGATGTAGCAGGTGTTGTTGCACAGGATGTGTTTGCAGGTTTCTTGGATAAAGTGGAATCTTGGATAAAAGATTCGGTTGCCTCTTTCCATGCAGTTCCAGGTAGAGGAGCTGGTAAGCCTTGTCAGATTGTTGGCAAAGGCAAAGTGAAGCTGAAATTGCAGGCGGCCAACACACAGGTGTTGAAGGTCATGCAGGTCCCAGGTTTGGAGATATGGCTAATTTCTTCAGAAAGATTGGGTGATGAGAGATGCACAAGAACTCTCACAGCGGATGCACTTGAATTAGCTGGTGGTAAGAAAACAGGTATCCTTTATCTACTTGTTTATATTACTGATTCTTCTTTTGTTACGGAGACGTGGCTTCGTAGGCTTGGTCACATGAGCAGGAAGGAGATGCATGTTCTTAAGCGGAAGACAGATATATTTGACAGGCTTAAGAACTGGAAAGCCTTGGTGTTTATGGAGGAGATGGCAGACAGAACCCAGTGGATGTGGCTGGATACTTCTGAGCAGGGCAGTTTGGACATGGGTTTTGATCCAAAGAAGCTCGCGGGTAAAAATTCATCACTCACAGGCGAACACAGACACCGATGTCGGTCAGGAGGAACCGGCGTCGAACAGACAGGTGCCGATGTCGGTCATGTGCAGACCGAAGCCGGCGATGTCGGGCAGGGTAAGACCGATGTCGGTCATGGGACCGACGTCGGCAGTATGTAAGACTGATGTCGGTTAGGAGAACCGACGTCGGCAGCAGGGACACCAGCGCAGGCAGGTTGGTAGTCAGGTATAGACGCATGAAACTGACGTCGGTCAGATGCAGACTGTGGAGTGACCGAGGTCGGTCACTGTAATGAATTTTGGGTGGATAGCAAGCTGTCAAGGAGTCTCAAACACCCATACGGAGGACTGAAGGCGTAAGTAGGCCCTCAAATTCGTTGTTCCTCTTCTTCATACTTGTTGCTGATTGTAGAGCAGGAAGGATCCAGGAAACAGGTGTGAGCTTGGCATGGATGAGGATGTGATTCTTTGGAGGAGAACCAGACAGGTGTGTCTTGGTAGAGTTGCCAGCAGGTATGAAAAGCACAGAGACGAATGGATACCTTAGTAGAAGAATAGAGAGAACGGATACGTGAGACGGAAGATCAGGTATATGGTCTTGTGGAGTTGCAAGACAGTGGTACCAGGTTTGACAGGTGGAGGACGGAGCATGGCTTCAGTCAATGTCAGGGTAACTACTATGGTTTTGTCTTACCAGGGGGATGATGAGTCATGACATCATTCTGTTGCTGTATGTGGATAGTATGCTAGCTAGCAGGGGTGTACATACAGGGTTTTGCTGAGCTAAGGGTAAGATTAGTTCAGTGGCATGTCAGGAGGAGTTTGGAGCAGCGGAATTCTTTGACATGGGAGGCATGGAGATCACAGGGTGATTTTGTCTCGAGTGGGAGCTGATGTGAAACAGGTGTTGGCGAGGTTCAGGTTGCAAAACCGGAGCACACTAAGGGCTGGACAGGTACAGTGTCTGAAATCACATGAGGTCTGGTATAGACCTGAGTATTCCCATGCAGTGGGAGCTGTCAGAGAGTTAGGAGCCAATTCGGGGAAGTGGATTCTCAGGTTTTCTGAGAGGGACCGGCAGCAGGTGTTGCTATGCAGGGTCAGGACTTCACTACATGTATTTGTAGGTTCGGATGTGGCAGGTTACTCGGATGACAGGTGGTACACCACGGGATGTGTGGTGGGTTGTCTTCAGGTGGGAGCTTGAAGAGGGATACAAACCAGGAAACAGATTAGATAGAGTATAGGTACAGGTACAGTGCAGCTGTTTATCTCCAAGTGGGAGATTGTTAGGATTGTGGAGCTAAAAGCTTCACTGATGCAGACATGGAGGAGGTTGCAGAATGAGTTGCTGAGTGTCAGAAGTGTTTGGCGTTGGTCTGGCCAACCGGCGTCGGCAGGGTAAGACAGGAATGCAACCGACGTCGGTCATATATCGGCCGGCGTCGGCAACCCCAGGCGGACAGGGACCGACGTCGGTCGCCTGTGTAGTTCGACTGCGAGTTAATTACGGGCAGTGAGCTAACGAATGAAGAGTTTGCATGATGAGCGCTAATTTTAGACTCATAGCTGCGGATCTAATTATGGTAATTAGATGTCTAATCATTGTTTGGATGAGATCTATATAATAGACTCATGGTTGTATTGGAAAAGTGTGCTAGGGAGTAAGAGAGCATAATTATAAGCTCCTTCTGTGTGTGAGGTAGAGCTATGGTGCGTTCCTCCTAGTGCCACAGTACCAGGTGTGTTGGTGCTGGATTGGAGAGCCAGCTGGGTTCTTCAAGAGTGTAGGATCTTGGTCACAGTTGCATGGCCTATATAGGAGATCTACATGGTAAGTAAGATCGTTGATTTGCAGGTGTATGTGTGTGCGAGGTCGAGGTTCACAGGTGATTAGAACTATTGCTTGATTTGTAGGTGTGCAAGGTCATACAGACAGCAACACTACAGGGAGCAGTATCAGGCATGATCTACTTGGAGTACATGTGTGTACTCGGATAGAGCAAGAGGAAGGCAAGGGAGTTCCTTCCATAAGTATGGTCTGTTGAATTGCAGGTTGTTGCAGATTCATGGGAGATCTACTTGAAGTACCTTGAGTACTTGTGGAGCACGTGGAGTGCTTGTGGAGTGCGTGGAGCACTTGTGGTGTGCGTGGAGCATGGGAGGTGAACACCAACTCTGTATTTGAGTTGGGTGTTGGGACCTGTGAGAGGGAGAGCTTTGGGGAGAAGAATTACTGTTCACTTGAGGTGTGGGAAACCTCTGTAAGGTGGTGGAGAAGAAGTGGCATCTTCTTTATTGTATTCTTTTCTGTATAAAGTGTTAATATAATTTGGTATTGTCTCTCATATCATGTGTTATTCTGAATTCTAGTTACTTGGTGAATCTGGTTAATTTCCGCATATTTAGTTGCTTGGTATTGGTAATCAAATTGTGTGCTTCCGGTGTACATCCTCCCAACAAAAAGGGCATTAAATATATGGAAGTGGTAATTATGACCAACATTATTGATAATCTTATTTAGAATATTAACAATGGTTTAATTAAAATCCTCATCTTGGTTGTTACCTTGTAGTAATAGGTTGTATAAATTTTGTTTGATATGATATTAGGTACAAAGTGATTTCACATATTTTTTCTTAAATTATTCACCATTATCAAATATAATGTCAAAGAGGATACCATAATGGTATATGAGGTATTTAATATGAACTTAGAAATATGCTTACCAGTGACATAAGTGATGGGAATGGATTCCACATTCTTAGTGAAGTATTCGGTAGAAGTTAGGAAGAGTTTATGGCAATTCAAGGAATTAGGATTGATATTCCCTATGAGTTCAAGTTCCCTCATTTATAATATCCATGGTGTTGTCAATGGTTCAAGTATCTTGGGTTGAAGCAAGAATCAGATTAGCATGATTCTAACACTTTACATACCTCTTCACATATGTAGTTATGTCTACTTCCATAATCATCTAGTAATAACCATGATGGACTAACATTTTGACTAATATTTTTACACTAGTGTAGGCTCCACACACTTCTTTATTAACATCCCTCAATGCTAGTCCACATTTTACCCAATGTAAACAATGAAGTAGAGTTCCATCATAGATTATATGATACAAGGTTTATCTGAGTTAGACATAATAAGATGATTTGTGAATTAAGGCTTTTTGTTTATTTCATGATAGGTTAGGTGACATATTTTCCCCATGGTGATAGGCATATATATCAAAATACTAGGGATACATGGGACCAATAATGTCACAAACCATATTGATGGTTGATTGTTCATGTGTTGGTTCTAAGAGATGTTCAAAAAGAAATTGATAATCCCTTAATATTTCTACTATATGGACCATGGAGCCAATAGTGTACATAGCATTAGTTTTTATATTATTGGCTCAAGGTATTCTCTCAAACTAAATGTTGGAAATCTTCTGGTTGAGAGTATTGGTCATATCTTAATAGGTTACCAAATTCTTATCCTTTGTTTAGTACTAGTTCATGACGTGATTTATGATTAATTGAAAATCACCATACACCAATAAATGTTAGATTATTTATTTTATTTCTTTACAAATCCCTAAAATGAGAGATTTTTACTAAGCCATGTTATTGGTGTAGGGGAATCTAATGTGAAAAGACTTGGGGAAAAGACCCCCTTATGGCATAATAAGTAATATTTTGGTACCTAATATATAGGTTATAAATGAAGCATAAAAGTACATCTTCCACTATTCTACCTCAAGAGGCACTTATACTTATGTGGAAGTCATGATGGCTTTATCTAAAAATATAAATGTGAGAGGTTGAGTATTGAGAAGAGGAGCTTGTGTAAGCTGATCTATGAGTACTTATTCCTTAATGGTTTTTTGATTGGCATATTTCATTCCAAACTTGATCAATAGAATTTTAAAATTTTTCATGTATCCATATAAAACTATTTTTTAAATTACATACTTGAGTAGATCTAATTTAGCGATAATAATGGTTTTGTTATTCAACATGTAATGATGTAAATTTTGGGCCATGAACACCATTGTTAAATATGGTTTTTCAATTGGAATATATTTGTGTTCATATATGACCAATTTTCATATTAGATCATATATGATGTGATATTTAACCTATTTATTTTGTTGTGCCAAAAGTTCGCCCTGGGCATTTTTAATCGTTAACATCTAACATAGTAATAGCTCATTTGGCATCGGTGGTAACAAAATAGGTGGACTGGCAAGATATTCCTTAAGATGATCAAATGATTTATGTCAATATTCATTCTCGGATAAATAAATACCCTTCTTTAATAATTTTGTAAATAAATGGCATTTTCAGCCAATAATGAACTAAAGAATTAAATTAACTCAATCTTGCCCTACAAAGTGTGGAATTGCTTCAATGTAGAAGGCAATGGTATTTCAATAATTACACAAACTTTGGCTAAATAAACTTTAATTCCCCTATGAGAGAAAGTGAATCCTAAAAATTTTACATAAGATACACCAAATACACACTTATTTATATTAATCTTGATGTTATACTCATGAAGTCTCTTAAATATTCTTCATAGTATAGCTATATGATCAACATGGGTTTTTGATTTACCCAGGATGTAATCAACACTATCCTTAATAATATCATGCATCATATCATGTAAAATTACTATCATGTCCCTTTGGTATGTGGCTCATGTGTTCCTAAGTCTAAATAAGATCACTTGATAATAAAATGTCCCCCATAGAGTGGTGAGTGTTTTCTTATGTTGGTCTTTCAATGCAATTCCGATCTGATTATACCTTGAAAAGCCATCCATAAGAGAAATAATTTCATATCCAACCATTGAGTTGATTATTATGTCAAATTTAGGTAAAGGAAACTCATATTTCAAGTAGTATTTATTGATATATTAATAAATAGTGTAGATTTTGATACCTTCTATTTTTTTTCTCACTAGCACAATGTTTAAGATCCACTCTAAGTAGTCGATTGACCTGATGAATTTTGTATCTAAGAG
The DNA here is from genome assembly GCA_037957365.1 of Torreya grandis. Classification (NCBI taxonomy): domain Eukaryota; kingdom Viridiplantae; phylum Streptophyta; class Pinopsida; order Cupressales; family Taxaceae; genus Torreya; species Torreya grandis. Next base: position 35,767 of record JARHVA010007322.1, on the reverse strand, counting down.
TTTATACAACTCTTTCTTGATGAGTAAATAATATGAGGATGCATATTATGGTTATTATATTTAATAGGCTTGACATCAAGATTTATAATGAGATGTTGTAGAACTAATATGGTGTCCAAACATGGTATGTCTAAATAAGCCCATGCAATTATGTCAAAAAAATCCCTCAAAAGGGATGTAAAAACTTCACATTCCTCCATAGTGAGTGATGCACCTAATTTGATCCACTTTGTGTCCTCTAGGGTCCTAATGTTAATAAATTAATTTCATTCCACAATAATTTTAGAACCATATTCTAACATAGTTAGCAAGGAGGTAAACTAGTTGGCAACAACATAGTCCTCTAGCTAGACTTGCTGATCTAATTCTCCCAATAGGAAGAAGTAGAATCTCCTAATGATAGAAAAGGCTATGAAACAAATACCTAAAAGTAGTCTTGAATAATATTTGAAAAAACTTGTCTCTCCTCAATACTAATCTCTGATCCATAAATAAGCTTTGGTCCATAGGTTTTATGTGATTCATAGGGAGAAGGGTGAGCATCCCCATCTAATGGCACTAGAAATTAGTTTTCATCAAGAGATTTACTTTTCTCTTTAATTTTACCATAGTCATAAAGTTCCTCAAAGAGGTTTTCATTTTTATACCTCAATGTTTGATTTTATTTTTATTTTTAGTCTGGAAAGTTCACTAACTTTCCAAAATACATGACATGATCTAATATAATAGAAAGGCCTTACTTGTGATTTCTAAGAGGAATGTGATTCCTTATTCCTATAAAGTTACATATGACCTCATCATTTTCATACTTGTCTAACAACATTGTTGACCCTTATCAATCCTAGTATATCAATTTTTGGTGATAAAAGATTAATGGCAAAGGTTGATAAACAAGGTTAAATATGCAAATGACATGGGGGTTAAGTAGATTGGTAGAAATAAGTTCATCATAGATGCTATTATCTGACCTTGTGTCATTATCAATATCATATTTTATATGTGATGGTGTTAGAATATTAATAAGGTATGAAGGGTCACCCCTAGGTAGTTTAAATCTAATACCATGGGTTCCTTTGTATTTAGACATTGAGACTAGTTAGATCATGTTTCTAATGTAGCCCTAGTCATTTTCCTTCATAATCTAGGTGATCCATAATCTAGTTAGGAATAACATACTTTTCTCCTTGTTAATATTTAAATAACTCATCAGTGTAAAGCCATGAATCATCTTCTACTAAGGGGTATTATTCTAGGCTAGAGGCTAGTTTGAAAATAATGGTCTTATTTAGTTGATATTTTCCATTAGTTTTCCACTTCATACGACTAGTTTTGGCCTTGGGTCTCACATAAGATTTTATATTTTTCATAAATTTTGCAATATGGAATGCATTATATGTACTATATTTTTTGAGAGCTTTGTCAGTTATATAGAAGTGGTTGGAAATGTCTAGTGGAGATATGGATATGGTAGAAGATAAGTTATTTGGGTTAATATAATTGGCTTATTGTCTTTATTCAATGGATTTCCCCTTTTAGGTTATTTATCTATTAGATTCAATAATAAGATTCATGCCAAATTGATAGTTATAAATTTTATACTTGGCCTTGAGATGTTTACAATACTCATATGGCTAAAGATATGTGGGTATAGTCACTTCTATTCTTGAATGTGGAAATTGTATACAATGGTGTAACATGGAAGGTATAGCCCTGATTTCATGGATCTAGGGCCGACCCAACAAAATATTGTAAGATAGTTATAGGTCCAAAACATGGCATAGATTGTCATGGGTCAGAGGACCAATTACCACTAGAAAATTAATAGTACCTTGATATTCCCATTTTTTGTTATCATATGCCTTGATAACAATGATATATGGTTATAATTCAACTAACATGTATTCAAGATATTTGATCAGCATTAGATACATGATGTTGAGGCTTAAACCATTATATACAAGGAAACATTTAAATGTATGGTTTTCTATAACAACCTCGATGTATAATGGTTTATTATTCAATGGATATAGAGATGACATGCCACTTTAGTCAAAGGTAATATGTCGGATAGGGGATAAGTTTTCTACCATGTCTTGGAATTTGTCTAGAGTGATGTCATTTGGTATGAGGGATTACATTAATAACTCATTTAGGATGACTTTATGGATGTTTGATATATGCAATTAATACATGATAGATATATGTGCATGAGTGTTCTTTAGTTTCTCCATAATATCATAAGTCTTTACATAATTTTTGTAATTTTGTTTATTTTTGATAGGCATGGAAGGTTGAATGGGCTTATTCATAGTATTTGGTTATGATCCCTTGATAGTGAACTTGTAGCATTAAGTCATGATTATGCAATAAAAATCTAGTATTTGTATTTGGTAGTTCACTAGATAGGTCATGGGACCTATAATTATAATTATAGGGTGGTGTTGAGCTTGGATGCTAACATACTCTAAAGAAGAATTATTGACATAATGAGGTTGGTAAATATTGATTGATTGATAAGAATTATGGGGAGAAGGTCTAGGTTTTTTGTATTTGGGTGAGGGTTAATTATGATAGTGGTAACATGACTACCAAAAACATACCATACAACATTGTTATAGGTATATGTAAAGGTATAATGGTCTCCTTGGTTGGTTTGGGAAATTTTCCCTTGGTTCTAACCATTATATTATTATTATTATTGTGGTGAGCATTGTTGCTACTGATTTTATGGTGGAGTTATCTACCATTGTTGTTATTATTGGTACTATTATTGGTTGGTGTTATTGTTATGTTTGGGAAATAGATTCTAGTAGATGCCTAAGTTACAATTGGTCATATGAGCATTGATGTCTCTTTTTATCTCTCTATTTTCTAGCATATTCTCAATGAAATGCCTAAGTTGGATATAACATCATATGGAATGTCCTTTGACATGATGCTACTTAAAAGATTCATATTCCTTATACCAATAAATAAAATAAATATCTTTAGGAAATGGATATAGTATTTTCTAACTAATCATATTTTACTAAACCAATCTTCATAACACAAATTTAATAGGCTCACCAAGGTCATTGAATTATCTAGAAATGGGCAATCTTCTCCTTGGATAAGGGGCTTGTAATTGGTTTTGAATATGTGGTAGTTGGTTTTGTATAGGCCTTAGATGAATTTATCGATTTGGTGGTTGTTGAGTGGGTAGAGGCAAATGGATATCCAGTGTTTGAACCATATAAACATGGCATGATTTAGTGACCCTACTACCAAAAACATTGTTTTATGGTTGTAGGGTTTTGGTCTCTCATTATTTTTTGCATGAGCTGGCACTAAAGATGTTATTTGAATTACGTTTTTATTATGGCTCTATCCTTGCTTTTGTTTCTATTTATGTTATCCCTTATGTTTATTTTGGCTTTGGTTAGAATAAGATATCTTGATTATCCCTTTTTCAAAAATGGATTTCTCAATCAGTATTCTTTTCTCTATAACCTATTTAAATGTATGATCATGTTATAACATGAGATGTTAAAATATTTCATTATGTAAGATCCTAGTAAATATTATAGCCAACTACTTTGCCGGTAGATTATGAGTAAACTAGGTCGTTAGTGCTCTTCAACATTTCAAGTATGCCATGAAACTTTCACCAATCTTCTATTTTATTTGGACCAAGTCCAAAACTATAATCTCATGCTTGAAATTATATTAAAAATGATGCACAAACTTTTGAAAAATATCATTGAATTTAGGTAAATAATTATTTGACAATTTGAAATTCCATTCCAAGACTTGTCCTATTACACTCATTAGGAAGAGTAAAAGTAAGTATACATTGGCTGAAAAGCAATAAAGAATTTTTTCACATTATCTTTGGGGTTGAATTTTCCCTTATATTTATCAATTAGGTGGCTCATAACTTGACATAAATGTCATTTTTAGATACTCCATGTTGAATGGATAAGATAATATTTCATCTAGTTTGAATTTCTTTATTTATTTTTTGATTTGAATAGATTAAATTGCATATTTGATTTTTTGAAACTCTTAGGCAAGGAAGTGAAATAGAGTGTCCTATTATTGTTGAGGTTGTGTCGTAAATTGTGGTTTAGATTGACTAGGGTAGACATATTATGGAATGTTGGTTGAATTGGTTGGATGACTAGGTATACATATCAGTGCATCAGGATTATACTATGGATATAGAATATTCTACCATTGAAACATATTATGGATCAAATTAGATACATAACATTGGATGGTGAATAAAAAATGTGGCAATGGCATTTAACTATATGGGATGTGTTGGTATTGGTAGGTTTGGGAGCAAAATCAATGCCTACTCATCAAACCATGTTTTATATGGTCACATTGTTAACTAGAACCCTTTTATTAAAGGTGTTATAATTTATATCCTTGTTTCATGTGCAATACCCATTACGTGAAAGGAAACTATTACTTAGAACATGGTACCTATTATACATAGACACATTGTTATTAGTTTAACACATGTTGTTATATAGGATCTTGTTATGGTTTGGAATTTATTATTATTGGTTGATTGGCACTTCCTAGCTGATAGAAACATGTTGTGAGCTAGGAAAAATTTGGGATTTTTGAGGTATACTAGTATGTGATTATTGTGGCAAATTTTTTGTTACCATATTAAGGTGGCATAGTGTTTTACACTTATTATGGTGGTAAGTTGTTCTGTTGTTGTCTCATTTCCCTATTACACAATCAATGAAGTAGTTAGTTAAGGAGTGGAGGTTGTTTGATAATTTGGAGAAATAGGTGTACCCATCCCCTTTTATTGCAATCCACTTATGGCTTTATTTGGAGGAATTTAATGTTCTTTGATCTAGAGTAAATTAGACCCACTTCGGTTTAAATTTGAATACACTTTCATGTTATGAGGGAGGTATTATATTTGAGTAATAGTTTATTCTATAGAAAATGGGACATTAAATATGTCACCAACCAACATGATTTTGATAAATGGGTCTATTTTTTGCTAGGATGTGAAGTCACTATTCATAGTCACTATTCACAAATCACTATTCATGGTCATTATTCATGTTTATTTAGTCTAATGATGATGTGGTTTGTATGTGATATGGCTAATTGGTGATGTGGTAGGGGCCCATGGAGGGTATCCCATGAGTGATTAGGTTGATGTGATGGGAATGGGGCATAACACTCCACCAAAGCACATGGGTGGTGTCACATGGTGCAAAATACAAAAGGGTTGGTGTGGATTGAATATCTAAGGGACCCCATGATTCACATGTGTGGAGAAAGTCAAAAGGTGATTATAACACCTTTTGGACTTTGGTGTGCACATGTAATAAAAATAAATTTGTTTACTATTTCTATTTTTCCTCATTTGTGGAGTGGGAGACAATGTTTATAGCCACATATAAGTGTCTTGAATCTTGTCTATAGTGTATGGACCATGTTTTTAACCCTTGAACAGGAAGATAGACAACTTTTGATGATCATTGTTTACCCCACACAGAATGTGGTGACATTATTAGTGTCATTATTCATCATATCTCTCTTATCTGTCTCTCTCTCTCATGTTATAAATGCTATTAATAATAATGAATATCTCTTTGTAATTCATCCAATTAGTGGATCCATGAAAGCCTTGGGATTACATTCTTAGAATTTGGATCCTGTAGGCTAGTTTAGTTTGGTTCACAACCTGAATGCTTTAGGTGGAAGTATTGAGTGATTTATATAGAATCACTAAAGGAGTTTCTATGGAGAAACTATTGTACAAGGGAGTGATGTTGATTATTAATGAATTTTGGAATCTATTATTTTGTCCATGGTTTTTCCTTGCACATTACAAAGTTTCCACATAATATTTGTGTAATGTATCCTCTTTATTGTCTTTATTTTATATAGCTTGTTTTTCACATTAATTTAATTACATTGTAGGATATAGTTCATTGATATAGAATGTAGTATCAATACTTTAATCCTAACATGTTTTGGTTTACATATCCCAAATCATCTATTTATTTCCCTATTGATAGAGCTAGCTTAATAAGTGATGTATTATAAATAACCATTGTATTAATATTGTAATCTAGATTGAAGTAGTTTTTGTATGCCTGTTATACTTATTCCATTTCATTTTACATAGATATTTTCCCTTTTGTAAGTGTAATTTGGTTTTGATGTGGCATTTGGACTAGATCTTGATATTAACTAGTTGATGCCTATTCCAACTATTGGTTTTGAGGTGAATTACTAAGAATAAGATCCTAAAAGTGGTAATTAGATGTTAAGAGTGTCGCTTGATTGAACATATCCCTAGGTTAGCCATAGACCTCTCCTTGAGAATTAGGCTTACTTTTCTAGTCATTCAATAGACCATAATCATCTATAAATAGTGAAAACATAGTCCCATAAATATCATCTCAAACCCAATCCAACTTTCTTAGCAATATGTAAAAAAGATATTAGTGCCACATTTAGGACACTACAACCACATGGTGCTAGTGTCCCTAACTAGGAATTACTATCCTTAGACATATCTCTTTCTAACAGATACCTTTTCAAATGTGTGACCCTCTTAAGTTAATCCTAAGCTCATTATACTATCCACACAATCAATAGAACCTTATAAATAAATTTATAATTCACCTCTATTCACTAGATGTAAAATAGATGTAAAAAATATTCAAACCAAAGATAAAGTTAAGAAAAATTAAGGTATTTGATCCCTATTCTGCCCTACTTTCTGCATACTGCCATCTACAATTGCCCTAATGTTAAGTGTGGAACCCTTTGGGGCTATCACATGACCTTGGTGGTACTCTTTCAGGATCTAAAGAGATCCAAGGATGCGGGGAGCACATTTTTCCTTTTCTCCTCATGTGGGTGAATATTATTAAATTTTTATTTAGTAATTTTCATGTATACTTCCATGTTTGTTGAAAGTGGGATTGATTTCCTTGTTTTAGGGAATTAATTGTTTATTTAATATTTCTATAATGCTTTAGGAAACAATTATTAAATTATGTATTTAATAATTTTCATGATGCATTAGGATAAATTATCAAATGATGTATTTACTTGTTTCTATGATGCATTAGGAGGAGAAAAATTATGAAATGTAGTATTTGATAATTTCTTGATGTATGATGGAAGTGGGTTGGAGTTTCAAATTAGAAGTTGTGCCATTTGGTCGAGAATGGCATATTTCTACTTGGTGGGGCTTATGGATAAGAATGATTAGGTGGAAATAGTGTGATCCTTTCTGGATGAGTCTATTTTAGATAAGGATAACATGTATCTCTTTTATTTGGTGAGTTTTCTCCTCATTTGTGATATATACAGGGGGTGGTAAAGCTTTACAAATATGATAGATACAATAATACATGATATGTGATATATTTTTTGTAGGTTGTGGTATAGCATCTTGTGGATGTTTGTTTTCTATAGTTATATGTGTGGTAGAGGATTTGTGGATGATTGTTGATAGGTTTTAGATGTGGATCAACAATTCAGAGAATTCATTTATGAATTCTAGAGGAGCTTTTTTTAATCTTTGTGAGAGTTCATTTCAATCTTGTTTTAGATTATTGATATATTTGACTTTATTGGTGGATGTAGCCCACATTAGGTGAGCCATATTATATCTATGTTGTGTTATTTCTAGTTTTGTTCTCTCCATTTATACTTTCATTTAAACTATGGTTTGAAGGAATTGTTTCTACATAATTGAATTTTATTTTCTCACATTTAAAATCTGGGTTTATGATTTTATTGTGGTTTAAAATTTGATTTACATTCACTTAATTCCTAAAAATTGGTATCAAATCTTGGTGGTGTTTTATTTGAAGTGGTAAATCATATAAAAAAAAAATAGCTTGAGTGGGAGCTATGGGAGAGGAAATTAGATTTAGAGTGGAGTAATTTCATGGTAAGAATTTTAGTTTGTGAAAAATGTAGATGGAGGATTACGTATATCAGAAGGAACTTCAAGTCCCCTTAGAGGGAAAAGGAGGAAAACATGTAAGTATGAGTGATGAATATTGGAAACTACTTGATAGGAAGGAATTGGGAGCCATTCGGTTATGCCTTGCATATTTTTTGCATTTAACATTACATATCAGATAACTACAAAGGATCTCATGGATAAACTTCAAAATTTGTATGAGAAACCCTTAGCTTAAAATAAAAAAATTCTTATGAAAATATTGTTTACTATGAAAATGTCTAAGAATGGTTCTATTACTAATCAATTAAATGATTTTAATATGGTTGTAATTATGCTCACTTTAGTTGGAATTAAGTTTGATGATGAAGTTAGAGTTTTGCTAATTTTATATTCTTTGTCAGATAGTTGGGATAGCTTGGTTATGGCTGTAAGTAATTCAGCCCTTGACAAGGGAATCTTGAATTTTGAGGATGTTTTAGCTATGGTTCTTAGCAAGGAAATGTGAAGGAAAATCATTGGTGACTCATCTTCAGGTAATTCTTTGTATTTTGATACTAGAGGGAGGCAAAAGGACAAGAGCATAGGCAACCATAGAAATTCAAAAGGTAGATCTATATCAAGATCTAAAGCCAAGATGATATGCTAGCATTGTGGGAAGAGTGGACATTTAAAGAAGGATTGTTGGTCACTTTGGGACAAGAAGGGAAATAAGGAGGAAACAAATGAGGTAAATGTGACATCAAGTAAAACTAGTCAAGATGCTTTAATTCTTTCTTTGCAATTTTTTTTTGAGTCTTGGGTATTAGATTTACGGACTTTTTTTCATGTCACCCCATATAGGCATTATTTTTCTGATTATGTTCAAGAGAATCTAGGACATGTATATCATGGTGATGATGAACCATGTGAGATAGTAGGGAAAGGTTCTATTCAGGTGAAAATGTAAAATGGGAACTTGTGGCCATTTAGGGATGTTAGACATGTGCCTATATTGAGATAGAATTTGATTTTAGTGGGGAAATTGGGTAGTGAAGGATGTTTAGTTATGTTTATTATAGATTCTTGGAAATTTACCAAAATATATCTTATGATTTTTAGAGGTAAGAAGGTTGGTACTTTATATTTGAATAGTAGTGTTGATTCTTGTGATTTAGTTTCTATAGATGGAGATGCAACTATGTGGTACTACAAGCTCAATCATATGAGCCATAAGGGCATGGAGTTCTTAAAATATAAGTTGCCTAGATTGAAATATCTAGACTTCTATGTGGATTGTGTGTATGGGAAATAAAAGTGAGTTAAGTTCTCAAAAGTTGGACCCACAAAGAAAGAACACAAGTTAGAGTTGGTAAATTTAGATGTATGGGGATCAGCTCAGGTATCTTCTATTGGTTATTCTAAATGTTATGTCACTTTTATTTATGATGCAAATAGGAAAGTTTGTGTTTATTATATTAAAAGGAAATCTAATGTATTTTACATTTTTAATAAGTGGAAAGCCTTGGTTGAGAATGAAATAGGTCTCAAATTGAAATGTCTAAAATTATATAATGGAGGCAAGTATTGTAGTAATGTTTTCTTTTATTATTGTTCAAAAAATGTAATCTATAGCAAAGGATGGTTACAAGAACTCCACAAAAAAATGGGGTATCTGAAAGGATGAAAAAAATAATAATGGAATGTGCTAGGAACATGAGGTTACATGTAGGGTTGCCTTTACAATTTTGGGTAGAAGTAATTAACATGATAGTATATCTCATTAATAGAGGACCTTCTATTCCTTTAGATGGAGGCATTCCTAAAAAATCTTGGTATGGTAAGAATGTTGATTATTCTTTTCTTAGATTCTTTGGATGTGAGGCTTTTGCCCTCATCAAGAAAGATAATAGGACTAAGTTAGAGGCTAAATCAAATAAATGCACATTTGTTGGATATGGTGAAGATGAATTTGGTTTTCATTTATGGAGAATTAAAGATAAGAGAATATTTTGGTCTATAGATGTAATATTTAATGAAAAAGTAATTTATAAGGATCAGTTATAGGTGTTTCACTAAATTTTGTCTATTTTAAGTCTAAATGAAAACATAAAAGAATGATGGGGATAAGTGATTAGAAAGAACCTAGATTTGGTTTGTGCATCATATACAGATGTTGTGAGCACTCCTCTTTGGCTAGGGAGTGCTACCTACAAGTAAGAAAGAACTACCACAAGATGTTTGTTATTAGTTAAATGAGTGGGCTACCAAACTATGTGCTTGTTCTAGGAAGTGTGAAACTTTCTTAGAGATGACAGTCCACTTTTGAGAGACAAAAGAATAATAAATAACTAAAAGAGAGGTAAAGAGAGAGTGAAAGAGAGATAAAATTACTATTATTAACAACCTATATGTCATAGATAAAAATAGAGTGTAGGTGATGTACTTTGTTTGTATTTTAGAATTTGTTTGGGTATGTTTTGAAGAGGTTAGGGAACCCATAGTAGCCGATGTCAGTAGGGTAGTGACTAATATCAGTTATACTATCAAGGTTGGTAGTGAGGTGACTGATGTTAGTTAGGTTACTAAGGTTAATAGGGGTAATAATTATTTGGGATCTTGTAAAAGGCTTTTCTAGGTCTGAGAAATGGTTTGGATTAGGTCTGGGAGGTTAAGAGAGTTATGAGAGAGAGATTATGGTTTGGGTGGATCTGGTTATAGGTTTGGTGTGTTAGGTTAAGGGGAAACAAGTGATTAAGATTTATAACTCCCTCACAAGGGTTTGGTTAGAAGTACGTAAAGTAATGCATAGTAGATATAAATAAATAGTAGAACAAATGTTTAAAATACCTATAGGATAAGTGATGTACTTAGCTATGGGTACTGAATAATATGTGCTAGATTGATGATACCTAGTAGGGAATCTAATCCTGAATGGCTAAATAGAGAGAAAAAATAGGTGGTATTGGTCTCCAAGAGCTCAGTTATTAATCATGATTAACTTATGCAAGATGACTATAAGCTAGGATGTCAAAAATAGAATGCCCAAAGCTTGAATGCAAGTAAGAATCCATTTTCTTATTTTTTGTTAACCTAAACTTTAGGTTGGATTTTGGCTTATAATATCGACATTGATGATTCCACTGACATTAGATATGGGTTGACTGATGTTGATGGCCCTAAAATAGGTAAACCTTACTATTTTTTTCCTAATTTATATTGTTATTCATTCCAAGTGTGGCACCCATTACAAAATAGTAAAAATAAGAGGTTAAAAAAGAGGTAGTTGATTAGGAATTTAGTTTGGAAGTGGGAATAAGTCTTAGGTAGTTAAGATGAGGGGACCAAGTCTTGAGGTGACTCATCATGTGAGAATTAGTCATAGGGTGAGGTGGCTAGGTAAGGTGTCAACAGGGGTTTTTTATTAAGTATTTTAAATTAATTAAATGTGTGATGGGTAAAAGTATGGGTTATGGAGATTAATTGTTATTATTGAAATAGGCTTAAGGGGGTTTTGACATAGGGAGTTATGCACATGTGTGTGATGTAATTTTAGTGTCTAAATTTTCCCTTTTTTGTCTTGTAATTTGATAAGTTTAAAAGACAAAAATAGGAGTTAGATGCTCTAAGTATTGGATGAGGTATCCCCCCTCAAAATGGGAATTGACGGAGGAAAAATTAGAATCAGGTACTGGTTTGATAAAAAGGTAATTGGTTGAATGGTGGAAAATTGAGTATCAATCTATATGTGTATACTATAACAAACTGTAGTTGACAAAGTCAAGAACATGTAAGGTTAATTAGGACTCAGATAGAAGTAACCAAAACACAACTTGTAAGTGATAGTTAATAGGTCAAAACAATCAAAGTTGTAGCTCAAATGGTCAATGTGTTCTAGGTATTTGAGGTAAGAAGTGCCCTTAGGAAAAACAAAAGGGTTGAAGGTGATAGGATGGGCTTGGTTACCATCCAAAATACCTAATATACATGCATGTGCACAATATCCAACTATAGTAGAATAACATAAATGGTCAAGACAAGCAATGCAAGGTTGGTATAAAAGGTCAATGAGTGAGGAGATATTCATGATCTCCAAGAAAAATCATCATGGGTGAAGATTGAAGTGATCTCAAATGGCATTTTTTGTAGTTGGGGAGATATATGTGATCTCTAGTTACCCTTGTGTATTGGTAAAGTCTAAAAATTTGGGTGTTGCTTGGTTGGGGAAAACATTATTAGAATCGTGTTGACATTAGTGACATTGCCGATATTAGTAATATAAAGTACTAACATCAAAAAGCTAGGGCAATGTTTCTAATGTTGGTAGGCATAAACACTAACATCAATGGATTAGATAAAGAATGCTAATGTTGGTGGCTAACCAAACCCAACAAAAGGGGTTTTGGTGATTGACCAAACTCATTTACAACTTTTTGATTGGAGAGACAAAATAGGGTTTGAGAGTGATCAAGATGTCAAAGTAAGGAATGGACCCAGTAGGACATGCACCACCATAGGAGCCAACTATGCTAGCCAAGAGGAGATAGAGAAATGAGGTAAGAGTCTCTGCTAGTTCATTTGAAATTTGATTTGGGTATTTTTAGTTTTAGGCCTAATTTAGAGGTGGGGGTGTAGAAAATGTTAGTAGAGGTGTGTAGGATAGTGTTAGGATAAGTTGGGGGTTGTTTGGGTAGTTTTAAGTGAAATTTGGTAATTTTGGGTTTAGGTCATTTAGCCCTAGGGTTAAACCAATCATCGACATTAGTGAGGTCCATTGGCATCATTTGATATGGCACTGAGGTCGGTAAGTCCCTGCCAATGTTGATCGATACTTAAACCTATAAAGTACTAATGCTGGCATTAATGCTAACATGAGTGACTACCAAAAAGTAGAAAAATAGGAGAAAGGTTTAGTTTGGATCCCTAGTGGAAGAAGTTAACTAGCCTAATGGCTAAGCTAGCCTCAAAAGACCCTGTGTTGACTGAGTGTTGCCTACATAGCTTGGTTTAGGGCCTCAAGCTAATGTAGTTCTCCTGGAGCCTAGGAAAAAGATATAAAAAGGTGTGATAGGGGAAATGGGTAAAAAAGTAAGTTGAGATATGTTGAGAGGTCTAGGGCTTAAAATATAGGCCATAGTGTCAAGGTTCAGGGATATAGGTTGTAAGGCCTAGAGTTGTGATAGGTAGGTAGACCTAGGGTGGAGAGAGAGGAGAGATAGTGAAGCCTAGGGTAGATATAAAAGAATAAGATAGTTAGTGAGGTGGGTATATGGCTGAGCTAACCTCAAAAGACCTTGTGTTGATTTAATGCTACCTACATAGCCTAGTTTAGGGCCTCAAACCAATGTAGTTCTCTCAAAGAGAAGGGAAAAAGGTGGTGATACAGTATATTAAAAAGGTATGTGACTCGAGTTATTTATATGTATAGATGCATGTGAGGATGGAGCTGACATTATGAGATTATCTATCAAGGCTATTGACATGTATGAGGAGGGATGTCACTCTAGATGAGTGGGAGAACATGGAATCCATGGGGTTAGGAGGATTGCAATGGTACTATTGAGTCACTCAGGATGTGTCCTTGATGATAGCATTGATTGAGAGGTTAGATCACATCACCAATGCCTTCCATCTATCGACAAGAGAGTTAACAGAAACTTAGGAGGATGTTTATAAGATTTTGTAGATATCACTCTAGGGTGATGATCTCTTCATATTCTTGAGAGAGGAACATGATATACACATGGTCACATTACATGGAGAGCATGCTAGTGAGGTGACTTACCATTCTATGAGTTTTGCATATGAGCCACTCTATATGGTTGATGAGGACCATCATCATCTGAGCATTCTAATGATGATTGGGATCATGGTGTATACATTACTAGATGTATATGGTGGCATATTTCCATTTTTATTAATAGGTGTGCTTACACAAATGGTTGAGTAGTGGACTATTTTTGCCTAGGGTCCAATATTTTTGGCATAGTTATATAAAGAGATTTGGGGTTTGAGACTATGATGGCACTATATTTTGTGTGTCAAACATCTATTAAACTATGGAATATGAGCACATCATGGTGACATGACCATTGGGGCTACCTAACATGATCTTAGTTGGCTTCAATGTTATGTTTAGACAGTGGAGAGAGGGCATGGCATAGATCCCAATGGATGATGTGGTGCAAGACATTACCTATTATAGGTGTATGATTAAGGGCTTGATCCTTGTAGATATTTTATGGAGACCATATTTGACATACCCAATTTTCAAAGGATAGGCATAATAGGTTGTGGGTTTATAAAGCTCACTATGGTTCAGGGGTATATGAGCTGGTGAGTTAGAGATGGTACCTGTGGCATGGGTCAAGAGGTAGTTTGTTATACTATAGGATATTCCACCTACATTCCCTTGATAAGGAGGGATGACATAGAGGCACCCCTACTATTGCCCTAGGAGATAGATGGGCTAGATTTTGAGGAGCTACCAATAGGCCAAGTGTTGAAGACCTAGGGTGCATAGTGGCCTATACAACTTGGTGGGTAGGGTTACATCTGAAAATGGAGGTTAGGAGGCCACCACCATATTTATAGGCATTGGTGAGAGAGAGGGATGTAGAGGTACAGGCCTAAGATGAAACTATGTAGGTTTGAGATACAATCTAGGCATAGGTTATAGCCTTATTGGGGTAGGTGGTGATGTTGTAGGGTCAAATTGGGGCATTACAGAGCTAGGTTACAACACTACAGGGCCAAGTTATAGTTTTATAAGGTTAGGTGACTACAATGACAATAGTGAGAGATATTTTGAGAGTAGTAGGTCATTTTGCTCCTCTTCCACCACCACCACAGGGACCAGTATAGGCTGGGACATCATCAGGTGATATGGGACCTCCATAGACTATATCTTTAGTGAGATATTGACTACCCTAGATGAGATTGCCTACTATGAGAGGGTAATTAGAGAGTTCTCATAGATTCATAGATATTTAAAGTTTAGAGAGTAGGAGAGTCTAATGTCATGTGTTATGGTGTTTAGCTCATGCAAACATAGATGGGTGGAGAGTGGTGATGACACTACTTCCTCATGACCATGTAGAGAGCCTCGAGAGCCCTAAGTGTTATAGTTTTTCCATTTTTTATTATATTTGTTTATTTATACTAGCCTACAATCCAAAGATGTGAGATGTATATTTTGAGAGAGAGATATAATTTTATGATGATGTAGATGATGATTATTTTGATCACTCAATCTCTCTCTCTCTCTCTCTCTCTCTCTCTCTCTCTCTCTCTCTCTCTCTCTCTCTCTCTCTCTCTCTCTCTCTCTCTCTCTCTCTCTCTCTCTCTCACACACACACACACACACACACACACACACACACACACGCACACACGCACACACGCACACACAAACACACACACACACACACACACACACACACACACACACACACACACACACACACACACACACACACACACACACAAACACACACACACACACACACACACACACACACACACACACACACACACACACACACACACACACACACACACACACACACACACACACACACACACACACACACACACACACACACACACACACACACAAACACGCACACGCACACGCACACACACACGCACATGCACGCACACACACACACACATGCACACACACACACACACACACACACACACACACACACACACACACACACACACACACACACACACACACACACACACACACACACACACACACACACACACACACACACACACACACACACACACACGAGATGTGTTTATTGTTATTATGATGATGATATGGATGATGACTATTTTATGTTATGTTAATTTGATGTTAATGTTGATCATGTTAGTTGAGTTAGACTAGTCTTTCCCATATATGTGATGGTATATCAATAGTTGGTTAGTTAGTTTCATCTTAGCATTTTTATAAATTTTGTGATGGTGTATGCTTAAAATAAATAAATTGGTTATGTTAGTTTATTTCAGCATTTTTCCATATTTGTGATGGTGTATACATAAAATATATTGAGTAGGCTTTTTTAGTGTTGGTATTACTTTGTTTTTTTTGTTTTTTTGTTCACCTCAAATAGAGAGATCTTCATGTGATGTGGATGGGAAAAAAAGAGGTAGAATGTTCATGCATTGGCAAAGACCATAATCAAAACATAAATAGGATCAAAAAAATGAGCCACTTTCATGCCTTATATTTTTGAACCATTGTGTTTGTTAGAGAAGTGTCGTGTTTACCTTATGCTAAGTGAGATTCATAATCCCTTGAAAGAGTATGATGGAAAAAAGGGTAAATTGAGGGAAAATGTTTGGGTAACATAACCTACAAAGTAGAGATGATATGCCCCTTTTGTGGTTGACCTGAGAGCTAATATAGGCAAGTCCATGTCTAAGCTGATCAATGCGGGAAGCCTACAATGGGATTTTGTATGGGTTAAGGTTGTATAAAGCTATGAGAAGCCTTTTTCATTTTTTTTTCATTTGAGAACAAATATTGGCTTATCCATCCTTCAAGAGAGTGGTCTAAGCATTTATTTTTAATTTTAAATAGTTGTCCTTCAAGGGAGTAGTCTATTGATAGTAGCAAAGGGAAGTTATGTAGTTGTCCTTCAAGGGAGTAGTCTATGTTGAAAAGCATGACCTGAGACTTTATAACTTTATCACATATCCCATTTTTTTATTTTAGTCATGGATAAGACTATAGAGGCTTAGGAGTTTTCCACTTTGAGGGCAAAACCATACCACTGTGTAAGTTAACTAAGTGTATAGGAGTAAGGCTAAAGAGGAAGGGAAATGAATGTAATAGGGATGCTAAAGGGATGAGATCAAATTAAACATAAGGTAAAATGATGTTTGTTTAATAAAAGAATGGTCGTAGGTGCAAAGCATTTAAAGGCTCAAGTTTTGGTCTTCCTCTAAGAGAAGACAAGTGATAAGTTCCTGATCCATACTTATGAGTTATGATATAAGGTCTAAGCCAATTAGGAGCAAACCTACCCCATTTGATTTTTTCCATGTTTGTCATGTGTTGATTTTATTTTAAGATGAGATCTCCTATATTGAAATCTCACTCTTTGAGGTTTTTTTAATAAGTGTATTTGATACATTCTTGATAGATTTGGAGGTGGTTGAGGGATATGAAATAGTTCTTATTAAGAAATTAAAGTTGAGCCAAATGTTCTTGGTAAAAATCATCATTAGTAAGTATGTATTGAATATAAATGAGAAGAAAATAAATTTGGATTTCAAGAGGAAAAATAGCCTCCATCCCATATACCAATGAAAAGAGTGTATCACCCGCAGGGGTTCAAATGCTAATGAGGTAATCCCATAAAGTAAAAATAATGTGTGTGTGTCAATCCTTACTCGTATGATTGAATACCTTCATTATAATTTTGGTCAATGTTTTGTTAGAAGCTTATACCTATCCATTAGCTTGTGGATATTATAGTGATGAGAAGCTTAATTTGATTCCACATGTATCACAAAGACTTTGTTTTTGAAAGACTTGTTATTTGTTATAATCTTATGAGGGATACCAAAATGATAGATGATTTGGTGGTTGATGAAGTCAATAATGTTGTTAAATTTAGTGGAGATGAGAGTGATGGATTTGACACACTTGGTGAAGTATTCAGTGGCAATAATGATAGAATGATGATGGAGGGATGAATGAGGGTTAATTTCTCTAATTAGATTTAAGCCCCATTATAAAAAGGGCCAAAAGTCTTTGGAAACTTGTAATTCATGAATAATAACATGAAGGAGGTTAGAGTGTTATTGACACTCAACACAATGCTAAATGTAATTATCATAGTCTTGATGAAGTGTGGACCAATAATATATAAGTAACAGGATATGCTTGGAAACTGCATGACCATTGAAATGCCCATCACAAATCCCATAATGGACTTCCTTAATCATGAAGGGAGTCTCAGTACTAGTGAGGCATTTAAGGAGAAGACCATCACAACCTTTCTTATAGATAAGCCCCCCTAATATAGTGTAATGAGTGGCACATTTTATGAAAGCCCATTTACCATTATTGGAGAGATCAAAAGGGGTAATAGAGAAGGAAATATAATCCATAAGCTGTTGTACCATAATTCATGTGTGTTGGCTATTACATTTCTGACAAAGAGGATGTTAGCTAAGACATAGGAGGGTAATGTTAAGTGATGGATAGTGACATAGATTCTCAAGGAAGAGGATGAAGAGTGTATGTGTGAATAAAGTGAAGCCATCATGTCAACAAACTTGTTTGTAGATTGAGGAATAGTTTATAAGAGATAAGAGTCAAATAATCCCAATATCATATCTACATGATGTTTATATCATTACAAAATTTTGTTTTTACATAGGTAGGAACCATTAACCTAGTTAACCACTAGCTGAGAATCACCAAAAATGGTTATGGATTTGATATCCAAAAAGAGAGCTATTTGAAGTCCTAAAATCAAAGCCTCATATTCAGCCATATTTTTAGTGCATTCAAAATCTAGTTTAAATGAAAAAGGCATAGGCTTACCATCTAGAGGAATAAGAATGACCCCTGTACCTCCACCATGTTGACATTTAGATCCATCAAATAACATCATCATCTTATAGGAGATGTCATCAGTGGAGATAATTGTGATGGATTCATCATGGAATTCAAGGTTTAAAGGATGATGTCATGTAAAAGGGTAGCAACTAATTGGTCAGTGATTGCTTGCCCTTTAATAGACTTTTTCCAAATGAATTCTAAGTAAAATTCAATAAGAAGCATGATCCATTAAGATACACGTTGGTTGTGATATAGTTTAGAATGCATGTATTTGAGGGGATTAGTATGGGTGACCACATAGGTTTTGTGATTTAGGAGATAATGTCAAAGCTTAGAGGTAGAAATGACCAATGCAAGGCAAACATTTTCAATATGGGTATATCGAGTCTCATAATCAATAAGTGTGTAGCTTATGTAATAAAACACTTGCTCTCGATGTTGGTCATCTTGATGTGTAATCATAAAACCTAAAGAATGGTTTGTTATGGAGATGTATAGGTAAAAAGGCTGATTTTCATTAGGTGGAATAAGACTTGTTGGGGAAAGGAGGTGTTGTTTAAGTGCATCAAAAGCCTCTTGATAATCTATATTCCAATGGAAGGAGACATACTTTTTGAGGAGATGGTGAAAGGGTTAGCAACAATCTGACAACTGGGAAATGAAGTGGTGAATTGACTAAAGTTTTCCCTAAAAACTATAGAGTTGTTTGATATTATTAGGTGGAGGCATTTATAGGATTTATCTAACCTTAGCAGGATTTACCTTGATACCACAGAGAGAAATGATAAAACCTAGGAGTTTACTAGAAAGAACACCAAAGATAGATTTATTTGGGTTTAGTCAAATGTTATATTAGAGGAGATGAGAAAATATAATTTTGAGAATTTTCAAGTGATCTTGATGAAGTTTAGACTTATCGAGTAAGTCATCCACATAATCTTCTATAATTTTGTTTAGGAGATCATAGAAAATGTAAGTCATGGTGCATTGGTAATTTGCACCAGCATTCTTTAGGCTAAAAGGCATGACCTGATAAAAAAAAGTCCCCCATGGGGTAATAACGGTTGTCTTGTGTTAATCCTCAAGAGTGATCAAGATTTGGTTATATCTAGAGAACCCATCCATAAGTGATAACATCTCATGGCTAAATGTCAAATCAACAATTTGGTCAATACTTGGTAATGGGAAATCATCTTTTGGACAAGCAAGGTATAAATCATGATAGTTAGTGCAAATATAGATTCCCCTGATCACTTTTGTGATAGGAATGATATTGGAAATCTAATGTAGGTAATTGATGGGTTGGATAAATTTTATATAAAGGAGGCATTGGAGCTCTTCTTTGACAAGGAGAGCAATACGAGGATGCATCTTGTGAAGATTTTGCTTAATAAGTTTAACATCTTGATTGGTGATAATGTTATGGGTGATGATAGAGGGTTTAATACCAAGCATGTCATTATAATACCAAGCAAAGGCTTTGATATAGTCATTAATAAATGTGGAATAATTATCTTGCTCAGAGGAATATAAAGATTGGCCAATCTTGAGGATGTGAGGGTTATCATGAGAGGTTAGGTTGATGTCAATGGTTGATTCACAAACATAGCTTGTGTTTCAGATGGGAGTGATCATTGGATATAGGAATCATCCACACCCATGTAGGTGAAAATTAGATCATCATCTTGACATTGGATAGTGTTAATAGTAAGAGAGTCTTCATCAATTATTTTAGGATGAATGAGAGGAAGGGACCTTTTTCCTTACCCTGATCATATGTGAGAGGCCCCAAACGGATGGCATTTATTGAAAAAAAATTAGGAGGTATAGATACCTCTGATTCAATAGGTGATGGTAGAGAAGGAGAGACTAGTTCTTTGACAATTGGTTCATGGGATGTTTTAGTGAGTTTATTTAGTTTTTCATATCCCACTCCATGCCTCTTTTTAGCATTTTCAATGGTGTTTCTAGTAGGATATTCAATGGGAATATGGACACCTTTCTCATAATGACCCAAACTAAATCCTTTCTAGGCACACCTATAGGGATAGGTGTGAGAAAATCTGGTGTTACATATGAAAGATAAGCCACAGGTATATGGTTGTGGTGAAGAAGATAGATTGTTGATAGTAAGAGCTTGATCAATTCCCCCATATTTTAAATTGGTTCAAAGGTTAGGGGAACCATAAGGGATTACCATCCCAATACAAGGATCATATTTTGGATGCATGTGAAGCCTTCCATACTCTTGTGGAGTATAGAACATGTTAAGCATCAACAAATGATATTCATCAAGTGATAAACATTTATAGGTCTCTTCCATGTGATCTTTATCAAGAATTTGTGTTACTAGTATTTGAGTAACCACAGGAGTCGATCTTGTAAAAGCTTTAGAATTATTAGGAGGAAGAGATGATGTATTTAATGGAATGAGAACATCATTGGGACTATAGGTCATGTTTCATATTTTAAATGGAGGTGTGTCAGTAGATAACATGCACTTGTCCATCATGTTCAAACTTGACACAATGGCATGACATGTATCCAAGGTCATCCAAGTAGTATGTTATATTAAAAATCTCATTCCACAACATATAATAACTTAGGAATAGTAAAGGGACCTACATGGATATGTAAGACAATAGTGCCCATAGTAGTAAGTATAGTATAATTAAAAGAATATAATACTGCATCAGTTTGAGACATGCAATTATCAAGATGGGATAGTTTTTTATAGGCATAGGTGGAAATAATATAAATACTAGCTCCCACATCAATCATAACTCTCTTGATATGAGTTTGATCAATATATGTGGTAATAAAAATGGTAGAATCTTGATCTTCAGGGTGTTGAAGTGGAATTTTTGAATCACTAAAAGAAATCAGGGAGACAGAATTAAGGGAGCTGACCAAAGATGTAAGAGGTTAGGGATCATCGAATTATACCTTAATCACTTGAAAATCACTAATCAAAGCTTGATAGTGTTGGGATGAGTTTTGGATTAACTCATACAAAGACATTTTCATAGGATTTTGGTGAAGCTATTTCACCATTGAGCTTTGAATAACATCCAAAGATGTTTTAGGAAGACCTAAAATGGAAATATTAGGATTAAGAGGAGGATTATCTTTAGCAAAAGGATGAACTAAAGGATCAACAACCTTTTCCTTAGATTTATCTTTTTAGTTTTGTGACTATGTGGCCACATTAACTATATTGATTTGAAATGTTGGTGAAGGAGGTGATAAATGGGTTATGATGACATCTTTAAGTTTGAATTTAGGTGGAATAGTAAGAGAAACTATGGATTCCAAATTTAGAGTAACAGGAAGGTTAATGGCAATATCATCTAAGAGAGTGTCAACATCGAAGTGTTGTTGAATGAATGTTGTGAGGGCTTTACAACTCTCAGTATCATATCCAGGTGAATGATGATATAAACACACTTGTGTATCATTAAAACAAGATGGATTCATTTTAATAGGACTATAAGGCTTAATGGGAGGAAGATTTATTATGGAAGATTACAATAACTAATGTAGGAAAAAGCTTTGATAGCCTGCAAGTGGGCTCACACTTGTTGTGATAATAAGAGTAGACACCTTCTTGTGTTTCAATGCTAAAAAGGTAGTTTTACATGGTTCCTTGTTTGGTGATGGTAGATTTATGTGTTTTAATCTCACTTTATTAGTGTCAGATGTGAGAGGCCTACCAGATGTCAAAGGTAGGAGTGGAGGTAGTTTAACCTTTTGTTTTACTTGGTTAAAAAATATTCCAACTAAAGTAGAGCGGTATGGCCCTAAAATGGATGGTAAAGTTGAGGGTTAAATAAGGGATCAGTAGGATCTAGGGGATTAAAATTATTATATAATTTAGGTTTTGAAATTCTAGCTTATGGTTGAGGAGTTAAATATAATTTCACCTATAGACGAATTAAATTAGAAGCAGGGTGTACACCTAAGGGTTTGATCTAATTTAATGGGGTAGATTCCTATGAGGGTAAGGGTTTTGACATAGATGGCTAAACTTTATGTGTTTTTTGTGAAGAAGCTATAACTTTGTCAAATACCTTGGGGTAAAGGGTAGTAAGGGGATTGATGATAAAGGTTGACATTCATTGTTTTGGATATGAAGTTTTAAGCCGGTCCCAAAATGCCACATGATCTAGCTTCATGGAGTCAATAAATTCTTTTCTCCAACCATGAGAAGGGTTTAGATGAAGTGATCTTTAGAAGGCTGCAGTGTTTGGGAAAGGGGGAAATTATTGGTTTCTACTACTTTGGGAAAAAGATGAGAAAGAACCACAATGAGATCCTATTTGACAGAGATGGGAAAAGAGACATGGTCTTCCATGGGTGGAGGGGACGTAGGTGAATAAGTTTCCTCAAGAGGGTAAATCATAGGTATTATGGCTCCCTCAACATGTGGTTGAGGCCTGGGTAAAGTTTGATCCTCCATAGGTAAAAGAAGGGGTAAGTGTGGTACAATTAGAGTAGGCACAATAGGTCTCTTGTCTATTATGGGAATAGCTAATACTAGGTCCTCTAATTTCAAAGGTGGAGTGGGTGGGGTTATACTCTTTATTGGTGGAGGAGAAGTAGGTGAAGAAGGTTCCTTAAGAGGGTATAGTGTAGGAATGATGTTCCCTTAAACATGTGGAGAAATAGGTAGGGTGTGGTCTTTAAGTGGTAAGAGGATAGGTAATATTGGTGCAAAAGGAATTGTCATTATAGGCTCCTTAGGAGGTAAAATAAGTGGTAAATAAGGTTCTTCATCTTGAGGGTGTGGAATAGGTGAAATAAGCTCTTCTACCTGAGGAGGAAGAATGGGAAAAATAAATGCTACTAAATGTAGGGGAGGATTGAATTAAATAGATGTCTCCTATTGAGGGGAAATTTGAACTAAAGGTAAAGGAAAGACCATATTAACTATATGGATATTATAATCACCTGAGTTAGTTATGGACTAGACAATATTTTGATTCAGTGAATGGTAAGGAAAAAGGTGTTTGAACACATCCATACTTTGATTAGGGGGTGCATTAGGATTATCCAAGATGAGATCACCTCTATCAATCATATCTTGAACAATGTTCTTGAGTGTCTTACAATTATTAGAATTATGGCCTTTAGTTTGATGGTATTCGCAAAACTCATAGTCCTTATACTAGGTTAGGATAGGATGAGAAGGGTCAAACTATATAGGAGGTTTTATCTGATGAAGGGTTATGACACCTTGTTACAATAGTTTCTCCAAGATGGATTTATATGAATCCCCAATATGAGTGTATTGTCTTTGTTCATACCATTATTAGAATTGCTTGGTCAAATCTTGGGAAGTCAAGGAATTTGATTGGTTTGTGGTTGTGGAAGAGGATGACTTAATGACCATTGTCTTGGTGGATCCTTTATCCTTTTGATTAGAGGGAGAAGTTTTAGATGAGGATTCATTTGACTTGGAATTGTGATTATTATTGCATAACTTGACTTTTCCTTCATCTATAGCACAAACCTAAAGTTTTTGTGCCATTGTAAAGGCCTCATCAAATGTATGAAAAGTTTATACTCAGAGTGTGGACAATATGTGATTAGCACATGCCCTTGAGAAGATATTAATAAGCTTAGGTTGGGGTAAGGGGAAGGAGAGTTGATTGATCAAGCTTATCCAATGAGTGATAAAATCTACAATAAACTCATCAGCAAATTGTATGATAAAATAAAGGTCTATTATAAAAACCTTCTTCGAAATGTTAATAGAGAAATGGTCTAAGAATATTTGTGTGAGTTGTGTAAATGAGAAAAGGGAATGCTAAGGTATAGATCTATACCAATCTAAGGTAGCACCTGAAAGAGACATAGGGAATGTATGAAGTAGTAATGCATCATTATACCCTATTAAATAACAAACATGTCTAAATGCTCACAAGTGTTATTGTGGGTCCTCTTTACTATGAAAATGAGTAAATTTAGGGAGTTACCATTGGCTTGGATAAGGATGAATAGTCATATAAGGCTGGATTGGTTCATTGCATATATGATCATAAGATAACACATTCTTTTAACTAGAAATGGATGTTTCTAGATTAGATATCTTGTCCATCAGCATCTTAATGAGGTCTAGAGGAGGATTAGTTTCGGGAGTACCTCCTAAGTTATAGGTAAGATAATAGGAATTAGATGGAGCGTATGACATATCTTATTGAGGTTGTATTGGATCAACATAAAGATAATGAGTCATAGGCTGGGGTACAAAAGAAAAGGGGCTTGTCCCATTGGGTTGGAGACTATGCCTTGGTTGGTGTTGTTATTATCGGTTGGATTATTGACATAGTTATACTGGATGAAGGGTGATTCATAACTTGGGTAATTATAGCATGAGGGTAGATGGAATAGGTACCATTAAATTCTTGAATGGGGTGTGACTTGACTGAACTGGTTGTGGTTGTGAAAGTAGGGAATTCACACTAGGGTTTAGGTGGGATTGGGTAGTTGGAGATGCTACACTATGGACATTATTTATAGTTGGGTTACTCATTAAAGTGGTGGTTTGGGTATCCATAGGTAAAATAGTGGAGGCAACTGAAACTAAGGTTATCTCCATTAGATAGGTTGGCATACCATTGATTGGGTCACCCGAAGAATTATGGGTTCAGCTCATAGTAAGGTAATGTTGAAGAGCTACCACATTGTGATCAAGAAATTTAGCAAAATATTGATCTCCCTTAGGCATAATGAGAATTTGATTGGGGATAAGAGTATGATCTATATCTAAAGTATGCTCCATAATATAATTAGAATTGAGAGGGGAAGGTGAAAGTGGTTGTCAACTTGTGTAATTGGTAATAATTTTAGCTTGAGTTCATGTCAATACCATACAAGAGGAAGTATAAATATTCTTACTACCTATATTAGAAACAAAATAAGGGAAAACTAGGTTTGAGTGCAGGTAAATTGGTTATTTTAGCTTATTTTTCTGAGTAGATGAAATTACATAGTCATCAACATCATTCGCTTGATCAATGTTAGTAGAAAATTTTTGTTGATGTTGATGGTTTAACTGATGTTGATAGTAAAATATATCAATGTTAGTATGGTTAACTGATGTCAGTCATTTTGATATCTTGGGAGAGGAAAATTTGATGTTTTAGGAAACTAAAGGTTGAAACTAGGTAAAATAGTGGATGTAAAAGGTCTGTGTAAGAAGGAAGAACACTCAAAAAACTTGAGATAATAGGTTATATAAACTCAGTATTAGAAATAGTATTGTTTTTGTGAATCAATAGAAAAAAGTCCTTACCAACTCTAAAATATAGAAGGCAATAGAAAAGTAGAAAAAGAACATACAACTAATAACTATTAAGTCTTAGAGATTAATTTTTAGTCTTGTGTTAGCTTATGCCTTAATTAGATAGTGAGAAGAGAATTTGGTTATTGAAGGTACTATAAATCAATCTAGAGCTAGTTCCAAGTTAGTTTTAGTGCTCAAGAGGAAATCTATGTTAGACTAGGTATGTGGCTTGTTATAAGAGCTTTCTCTCTACACTTCATAAACCTAGAGCCAAGCCAGACCACTTAGCCAAAATATACCTTCTATCCAAAGATTATACTTTTTCAGAGAACAGAGTGGGTTCTCCCTTTGGTGGTGAAATCTAAGTAGGATAGTTGGGTAGGGTAAGATTATCCACCAAGTGATGAAATATTGATGGGCCTTTTCTCAAGTGAGTTTAAATATTTGTTTATGTGAATGTGATTTGGTTGTGTAATATAGGTGCACTAAAATTTATTCAAAATTCTCATAATTAACTAGGTGAGTTAATATGCAACAAGCAAACAATGAAATGTAGTAAGTTTAAAACCCAAATCTAAAATGTTTAGATTCAAATGAAAATAGAGATGAAATAGTAATAGGGTATGAAATTCACCATCCTAATATGTATGCAAGAAGAAGTAAAGAAGATATTCTTTTTTTTCTGAAAGAAAATGATAAATTGTTTTTAGAGGAAAAGAGAAAAGAAAGAAATTTTCATTTTAATGCTTTTAAACATAAAATAAAATGTTGATTTTTTTGTTTTAAGAGAAAAGAGAAGGAGGAAGTGCAAGAAATGAGATGTTCACTATAATTCACCTATATGAATGCTTAAAACAAGAATTGAACCCAAGAAAAACTCCAGGCTCCCACCAGGCATGCCAAAAATGTTTCACTAAATTTTGTCTATTTTAAGTCTAAAGGAAAATAGAAAAGAATGATGGGGATAAATGATTAGAAATAACCTAGATTTGGTTTTTGCACTCTATCTATACATTTTGAGCAATCCTCTTTGGTTGGGAGGACTACCTAAAAGAAAGAAAGCACTACCATAAGATGTTTCATAGTAGTTAAATGAGTGGGTTGCCAAGTCATGTGTTTGTTCTATGAAGTGTGAAACTTATTTAGAGATGATAGTCCACTTTTGAGAGACAAAATAATAATAAATAACTAAAAGAGAGTTAAAGAGAGTGAAAGAGAGATAAGATTACTATTATTAACAACTTGTATGTAACAAAGAGTGACAGAGTGTTGGTGATGTATTCTATTTGTATTTTAGTTATTTGGGTAGGTTTTAAAGAGGTTAGAGAACCCATAGTAGTCAATTTCAATAGGGTAGTGACTAATATCGGTTATACTACCAAGGTTGGTATTGAGGTGACGAATGTTGGTTAGGTTGCTGAGGTCGATAGGGGAAATAATTGTTTGGGAGATTGTAGAAGGCTTTTATGGGTCTGGGAAAGGGTTTGGATTAAGTTTGGGAGGTTGGGAGATTTATGAGAGAGAGATTATGGTTTGGGTAGATCTGGTCAGAGGTTTGGTGTGTCAGGTTAAGTGGAAAAAATGAGGAAGCTTTGTAACTCCCTCATAGGGGTATGGTTAGAAGTGTATAGATAAATGTATAGTAGATATAAATAAATAGTAGAATAAATGTTTAAAATACATATAGGATAAGTGATGTACTTAGCTATGGTTATCAAATACTATGTGCCAGATTGATGATCCATAGCATGGAGTCCAAACTTGAATGCATGAATAGAGAGAACAAGTGAGTGATGTTGGTCCTCAAGATCTTAGTTGTTGATCATGATTTAATTACACAAGATGATTGTAAGCTAGGATGTCAAAAATATAATGCCTAGAGCTTGAATGCAAGTAAGAATCATTTTTATTAATTTTTATTGACCTAAACTTTAGGTTGGATTTTGGCTTATATTACTGACATCCGTGATCCCATCAACCTTAGCCATGGGTTGACCAATGTCAATGGCCCTAGAATAGGTAAACTATACTATTTTTGGCCTATTTTATGTTATTCTTAATGCAAAGTGTGGCATCTATTGCAAAATGGTAAAAATAAGAGGTTAAGAAGGAGGTAGTTGATTAGTAATTTAGTTTGAAAGTGGGAATAAGTCTTAGGTAGTTAGGATGAGGGGACCAAGTCTTGAGGTGACTCATCTAGTGAGAATTAGTCATAGGGTGAGGTGGCCAGGTAAGGTGGAAATAGGTGTTTTTAATTAACTTAATTAAGTATTTTAAATTAATTAAATGTGTGACGGGTAAAAGTATGGGTTATGGAGATTAATTATTATTATTATTGAAATGGGCTTAAGGGGGGTTTTGACACAAGGAGTTATACACATGAGTGTGACATAATTTTCATTTCTACAATAGGAACAAGAATAGGAATAGAAAGAGTACATAGTACTAGATGACATTGCAAATAACAAACTATCTAATGAGTTAGTTTAAGAATCTTCTACATAATGACCCCAAATTCCTATGGTAAGAAGATCTTCTAGGGTAAGAAAAGCACCTAAACATTTTTCTCCTTCTTTGAATTATTTATTACTCACTGACAATGAAGAACTAGAGTGTTATGAGGAATCAATGTAGGTAGATGTTAGGTTGAAATGGGAATAAGACATGGATGAAGAGCATAGATCTCTCATGTAAAACCAAACATGGGATTTGGTAAGGCTACCCAAGGGCAAGAGTGCATTGCCAAACAGGTGGATCTTTAGAATAAAAGAAGAGGATCAAGGGAGAAAAAGGTATAAGGCTAGGATGGTGGTCAAGGGGGTTTGCACAAAAATTATGTATTGATTTTGATGAGATTTTATCTCCTATTATAAACATGACTTCTACTAGGACTATTCTTGGTTTAGTTACAGTTGAGGATTTGGCCTTAGAATAGTTAGATGTGAAAACTAATTTTCTTCATGGTGATTTGGCTGAAGAGTTGTATATGAAGTAGCCATAGGGATATGAGGTCAAAGGGAAGTAAAATTACGTGTGTACATTAAAGAAGAGCTTGTATGGCATTAAACAAGCTCCATGTCAATGGTATAATAAATTTGATTGTTTTATTTTGGAAAAAAATATCAAAGGTGTAATTTTAACCATTATGTGTACATCTAACATTTTGATGATGGTTCCTTTATTATTTTATGCTTGTATGTGGATGACATTTTAGTTTCATGAAAAAACATACAACATATTCATATGCTCAAGAAAAAACTTAGTGATTCCTTTTCTATGAAAGATTTGGGTTCAACAAAGCAAATCCTTGGTATGAGGATTACTCATGATAAGAAGGAGAAGAAGCTAGTTTTATCCCAATCGAAGTATGTGAAGAAAGTCTTGGAAAGGTTTAATATGTTGGATGTTAAATATGTCAGTACTCCTTTGGCAGGCCACTTTAGATTATCAAAGGAGTAGTATCCCAAGATAAAAGCTAAAAAGCTTAAGATGTCCATGGTACCTTATTCTTCAGTAGTTGGTAACTTGATATATGCCATGGTTTGTAGTAGATTGGATATTTCCCATGTATTTTTAGTTATGAGCATGTATATGAGTGATCTAGGTTATGAGCATTGATAGGTAGTGAAATGGATTCTTTAGTATTTGAGAGGAACCATTGATTTTGCATTATGTTATGGTGGAACAAATACTACTTTGCATGGTTATGTAGACTTAGATATGGTAGCGGATACTGATAGTAGGAGGATTATGATAGGTTATATATTTATGATTAGAGATAGAGAGGCTAGTTGGATTTCTAAGATATAGAACGTTGTGGCTTTATCAACCACAAAGGCAGAGTATGTTGTTGCTATAGAGGCTAGTGAGAGATGATTTGGTTATAGGATTTATCTCGAGAGTTGGGGCATGAGTACAAAGTTGGGAGACTACACAGTGATAGTCAAAGTAATATTCATTTCAAAAATAACTCTACTTTACACTCAAGGATGAAACATATTTAGTTATATTATCACTTCATCAGGATATCTTTGGAGGAGAACTTGGTACAGTTGGAGAAGAATCATACTAGCTAGCATCTTGTGGATATGATAACCAAAGTGGTCATATTGGACAAGTTAAGTCTATGCTCATGTTTGTTTGGCCTTAGTGGTCATGGAGTAGTGATAGATTCTATTCGGGAGAAAAGGTCTCCAAGTGGGATATTATTGAGTGTTGATCCCTTTGGGGCTATCACATGACCTTGTTGGTACTGTTTGGGGGTCTAGAGAGCTCCAAGGATGGGGGGAGCACATTTTTCCTTTGATATTCATGTGGGTTAATATTATTAAATTTTTATTTAATAATTTTCATGTATACTTCCATGTTTGTTGGAAGTGGGATTGATTTCCTTGTTCTAGGGAATTAATTATTTATTTAATATTTTTGTAATGCATTAGGAGGAAATTATTAAATGATATATTTAATAATTTTCATGATGCATTAGTAAAAAATATTAAATGATGTATTTAATTTTTTCTATGATGAATTAGGAGAAGAAAAATTATTAAATGCAGTATTTAATAATTTCTTCATGTATTATGGAGGTGGGTTGGACTTCCACATTGGAAGTTGTGCCATTTGGTGGAGAATGGCATATTTCTACTTGGTGGGGCTTATGGATAAGCATGATTAGGTGTAAATGGCATGATAATCTATGTATGAGGATATTTTTGATAAGGATATCATGTATCTCATTTATTTGGTGAGTTTTCTCCTCATTTGTGATATATACAGGTGGTGGTGAGGCTTGTGAGATATGATAGATACAACAAGACATGATATGTGAGATATTTTTATATGGTGTGGTATAGAATCTTGTGGATGTTTATTTTATATAGGTATAGGTGTGGTAGATCATTTTTAGATGATTGTTGATAGGTTTTAGATTTGGATTAGCAATTCAGAGAATTCATTTGTGAATTTTAGAAGAGATTTTTCTATCTCTGTGAGAGTTCATTGAAATCTTGTTTCAGATTACTAATTTATTTGAGGACTTTCTTTGTGGATGTACCCCACATTGGGTGAAACATGTTATATATATATATATATATATATATATATATATATATATATATATATATATATATATATATATATATATATATATATCCATTTATGCTTTCATTTAAACTATGCTTTGAAGGAATTATTTTCGCATAATTAAATTTGATTTTCTCACATTTAAAATCTAGTTCTATGATTTTATTGGTGTTTAAAATCTAATTTGTATTCACTTAATTAATAAAAACTAAGCTCATTTTTCAAAAATTTAAAATCTCAAGAACATTCAAGGCATATAATGCCAATCTCATTCTAGCATCCACTTGTACTTACATTAAGTACTAGGTTGGATAACTACATCGAGATCAATCCCTCTTTGAAGTATTGGTATGTAGGAAACTCTCTACACATTGGGGTGTTGAGTATGTCAAGTCCATACTATTAACACACACTAAACTATTGATCATGCCATACTTACAAGGAGGACTAGGGTTTCACACTAAATTACATTTTATAAGAATAATACAAAGCTCCAAGTTTTTGTAACACAAGAATATAACCTATAGGCATAGGCACAAGTGCCCCCAAAAAAATAGTCCTAAAAAGAGGACATTAGAACTATATTAAGGAAACTTCACATAGATGGTACTATTATCCATACTATGGACTACTATTCAGTGAGCAAATGAATACCATAATACTATTGATGACATAGAATATTACCTAAATCTTAACTTTTAGAACCTTGATCATTTGCGATAGTCAATTTTCAAATAAGTCTCTATTTATTACTATTATTAGAAAATCAAACAAAGTAAAATGATATAGAAAATTAGTACATAACTAATATAATTTATTTAATTGATTTAGACATCGCATCCCTTTAATCTAAACATAGTATTTTCATATTAAAAACCTAAATGGTTAAATCATTTTGTGAACACATCTTACATTGAACATTGCTTCAAACCCTAGCTTGCATTCATCTAAATTTTGTGAAATAAGTTTAGGGATGCATACTTTTATTTTTTCTATTTTCTTAAGACAACCTAGATAATTAAAATAAATTTTATATTAGGGTTTCAATTTATTTTACATCTAATTTAAATTATTGCAAATAAATCATAGATTCAAAAACCCTAACCCTAGACACATTTAGGGTTTGTATCATTTTTATATATACTCAGATTTCAATTCCTAAAATATCACAATTTTATACAATATTTAAATTTTTAGACTTTCATTGATTACTATTCTTAAAAGGTTAAAAATATATAAAACTTATTTTCCTACCTTCAAGTTACAATGACAAAATTTAACAACATATTTGATGAAACTGATAAGCATCAATTACAAGAATTTGTGTCCAAAAATAAGGATATCCAAGTTGATATCATAAAAATTCTTCAAGATAAACTCCAAAAGATAAAAAATGGTCAATATTAATCCCATCTTATTAATGATGTTGTAACACCTTTAGTGGTGCCCACTCAACCAATTCAGATAGCATAACCCAAGATTATTATTCAACCATCAGTGATATCTACACCACTTGTGGCTTATTTGTCTACTCCAGATGTACAATCTCTTATGTAAGAGGTTTTTACTCTACATTCTTAGGTGTTACATCTTGATTAGGGAGAAACTAATCCATCACATGCCTTAGATTCTAACATTCTCTTGCATGCACCTTTGGCACATCATATAGTGGCAACTCCTTTGCTATCTAGTTTTGTGGTACCAAGATCACATTATATGATGGAAAGGGTGACCTATATCATCACCTCATATCCCATTGATTACTATTCTTAAAAGGTTAAAAATGTATAAAACTTGTTTTCCTACCTTCAAGTTACAATGACAAAATTTAACAACATATTTGATGAAACTAATAAGCATCAATTACAAGAATTTGTGTCCAAAAATAAGGATATCCAAGTTGATATCATAAAAATTCTTCAAGAGAAACTCCAAAAGACAAAAAATGGTCAATATTAATCCCCTCCTATTAATGATATTGTTACACCTTTAGTGGTTCCCACTTAACCAATTCAGATAGCACAACCCAAGATTACTATTCAACCATCAGTGATATCTACACCACTTGTGGCTTATTTGTCTACTCTAGATGTAAAATCTCTTATGCAAGAGGTTTCTACTCTACATTCTTAGTTGTTACATCTTGATTAGGTAAAAACTAATCCATCACATGCCTTAGATTCTAAAATTCTCTTGCATGCACCTTTGGCACATCACATAGTGGAAACTCCTTTGCTATCTAGTTTTGTGGTACCAAGATCACATTATATGATGAAAATGGTGACCTCGATCATCACCTTAGATGCTTTTACATAGCAAGATTTGACTATGTGTCCAATGATTGGATTATTATGAAGTTATTTCCATCTAGTCCCAAGGATTATGCCATACAATGGTTCTATGATTTTCCAAATCAATCTATCATGACATTAAATCCTTTAGCCTATATGTTAATAGAAAACATTTATATTAGCATCAGTTATAAGATATCCTATTCACAAGTGTCACAATTATAGAAAAATTCAAATGAGGCTATCATTGATTATGTCTTACAATACAAGACAATACTATAAAAATTGACTAGCTCCATGGTAGACAAAGAGATTTAGGATATATTCAAATAAATTTTATTACCAAGACTTCATGAACCTATCTTATTTAAGAAGTTTATCACATTTATCGATATGTGCCACATAATCAAGGAAAGAGAGGTTAAACTCTTAGTAATGGGGAAAATTAAGTACACAAATGGAATAGATTCAACTATTAAGAGTAAAAACAAATCTCCATACAAGGTTAGGGATAAATAAAAAAAAATGATCAAAATCCCATAGTTAATGTAGCTTTAGAGCCTTCTACCAAATTGATTTTATTATCTCCTCAATGTATAATATTCACTATTCTACTAGAGCCACTAGCATGAGTTCTAAACAAACTATTAGAATGCAATGGCATATCTCTCCCTCCCACTAAATAGGTTGATACAACACAACACATTCCAAAGAGTTATGATTTAAATTCATTATGTAAGTATCATAGGGTACTAGGTCACACAACAAATAGATGCATTAGCCTGAAGCATAAGATATAAGATATAATTAATATCAACATCTTTTATTTTGGCACACCCATAAAGGCACCAAAACAACAAAGAGAGGTAAAGGAATTAAATTTATTTTTAGATCCTTTCCCAAAGCATAAAACTAATGAGGTAAAGTCATATCAGGTATTTACCATACATATTAAGCTCATCCTCCACCAGCTTCTTATCACATAGTTACAAAGGAGATACATACACTACATAATATTATTTGCATGTATCACACTATAGTTCCATGTAGACCAATTATCACTTTTTTAAAGTAGAATATTATGGATTACAACATAGATTTACATGTGTTATTCATACGAGCATATATAGACCACTATCCTATTCAAATTTTTATGGTTGATAATGGGTCAAGCATAAAAATGTGCACCATGACACATTTATAAATCTTGGTATACATAGAGAGAGATATACTCCCCATATATATAATCATTAATGGTTTTAGTGGCCACATTCAGAGCTCCATTATAGGTTGACTAGCACACATAGCTACATGATTCCTAGTAGTATCTAGTGCAAGTGTATTTGATGTATTATTGGGTAGGCCATGGTTATATTTTCTTTGACCCATACCATCTATATTACACTAATGCCTACAATATATACATGATAAAAATTTGTTTAATATTGAGGTTGTCCCATATCCTTTTTCCATTCCACAAGTAGTTCTAATACAATTTCAATATATAGTTCTAGCACTGATATTAGTTACAATTCTAACATTGATAGATATTTCATAGTTATTAGTTATAATATAGAGTAAAGCTCCTATTCATATATCATAGTGTTTAATAAAGTCCTCAAAGTAGCCCAGGTCTACTTCTATAGTGTCTACATGTATGCATACACTCTCGTAGAGATAATTACTAGAGATACCATAGCATTAGAGATACATAATAGATTCTAGAGGACCTTTCTCTACTTAGTTTAAGCTAATATCAGTTATATTATATTCTATGGTTTCTCAACACAAGTAACCTACATTACCTATAGTTTCTATGTTTACCACATGGATCCCTCAAACCCCTATAGCTCACAAGGCATCACAGTTAGTGCTACAACATCATATCATCACTACTCAAGCAGCATTAGATTTAAATTATATAACACACCAAATTATGGGCTCACAATATTGATTTCACACCACCTACATGATCATGTTTCCCCTATTTGACATATGTCATGGTGATAGTGAGTATCCCATGAATCTCATTGGTTAGTAGGGTTCCTACCCTTGTACATACTTCTTTCTACTTCCTTACTCCTTATACATAGTTTATTATTATTTACTTGTACATAAATTATACTTATAAAACACACAAATAATATAACATGTCAAAATATAAAAACATTAAAATATTTACAAAACATAAAACTTTTACAAATTGTATGCATTGTTATGTTTACATCTCTACTACTTGCCAGATATTGCATATTGCTAGTTGTCCTAGTATAGTTAGTTTTATCATACACATATTATTTACTTTTTCTTGTCATGTGTTTGTAGATTATAGATATGACTATAGTCCACTACACTAATCAATACAAGCTATCATCTACCCATTAGGGACATTTACACCTATCTAGGTTTATACATTGATATATCTACCTACTCAAAATCATCTCCTACATAATTTATATAATTAGGTTTTATCTTTACATATTATACATTCCACTTACACATTACTTTATTTTTATATTTATCATTACTCCTCATTTATCATACTTTTTTCAGCTATCACTAGTTAGCCTTAATATATATGC
>JARHVA010007321.1:685000-705978 GCA_037957365.1 Torreya grandis | reverse complement strand
AATCAATGTTAATTAGTAGTTAGATGATCATATTGCATTCAACCAAGTTGGTAAAACTAGCTACACAAATGATCAAGTGCTAACTCTAACTAGAGCTAAAATAAGAGCAGTTGAGGAAGCTCAAGATGTGATCAATACTTTTAGTGTTCCTAATTTTTTTTTTCAAGAATGTCAAGGATCAAATTATATGTTCCTACAGTATATAAGATTCAAAATATAGAGACATTGAAAGTTCCCCAAATGCCCCAAACTAGAGAACAACTAGTGGCTCAAAAGTTGCAACCAAAGGTTAGTGGAGCATCTTTTAGAATTATTGATCAAATGAATAAATAAAACATTAGTATAATTATGTGGGATTCCCTTGCCATTCTATGGAAAAAGGACATGCTTATTCAAGATTTTTTATATCTTAAGGTATCTAAATAACTAGTTGAGAAATAAGGAGCTATCTTGGCCAATTCAAACCAATAAATCAAGTAACCTAATCAATAGTATGTAACATGACAAATGTGGAAAAAACCAATGTCAAATTAAATAAAACCCATCCCTTTTATCTCTCTTTTATATTAGGTGGCTTCTTAGTCCATAATTGTATGGTAGATAATGGAGCTAGTAGCATTATCATGCCCAAACAAATTATAGACAAGTATGGTCTTATCTATGAGCCAAATACAAAATGAGTATTAAAATTATATGGGTCACCAACAAAGTTAGTAGGCATAATAAAAGTCCTAAAACTAACATTACATGCTTTCACCAATGTTTTTATTCAGCAAGATATAGTTGAAGTAGACTTACCTCCCTATTTTGCCATATGCCTGTCAAGAGACTTTACTTCAAATATTGGAGGATATTTGTTAGCTAATTTGACCTATTTAATATTCAAGAATAGTATGGTACTAAGGTGAAAATACATTCTAAACCTATTTCAAGACTTTATTTGGATCCATATATGCTAATTATGGTGAACATTAATTGTTTTATCTCAGAAAAAGTACTAAAAAATAGTAAGGTGGAAACTAAATCACCTTTAGATGGAGTCCTAGATCTTTTCCTTGATGAATGGGCATCTGATTTTCATGGAATAGAAGTTAATTAAATAAGAGGGACTTGGGGTCTATTTTTTCATGAAAATTATGCACCAATATCAACATTAATGAAAGATGATTAGCCTTGTGATGAAATATGATAGCTATATTTTGATGGATCTAAGAACGAACATGGCACTAGAGTTAGAATGATGTTAATTTATCCATCCAATAAAAGGTATTTATCTTTTCTCAATTTGTAATTTGGTTTTTCCAATAATGTTAATAAATATGAAGCACTAGTGCATGGTTTGCAATGGGCAAAAAAGATGAAGTTCAATTCCTTACAAGTTTTTAGATATAGTGAACTAGTAGTTCACCAAGTAATAAGACTTAATATATAAAAGAACCCACTAATTAGGTCTTATAAGCATAGAATATGGGACCTAGTTTAATACTTTCAATACTTCAATATTTAGGCCATATTGATAAAAAAGAATAAGCATGCAGATAGGTTGACTGCTATTAGGTCACAATTGAGTATCCTAAATGACATAAAAAAGGAAAAAGTTCAATCACGTATCATGGTAGTTGTGAGACCTTTTGTCTTAGACAACCATGATAATTGTATTTGAAGATGATAGATAGATTATCATATTCTTAAAAGAGGAAGCTAAATTATCCTTAAGAAACCAAGATAAGCATTTGTAGTAGTATGATGACTAGATTGTGTAATTAAAGA
This sequence comes from Torreya grandis, assembly GCA_037957365.1. Lineage (NCBI taxonomy): Eukaryota > Viridiplantae > Streptophyta > Pinopsida > Cupressales > Taxaceae > Torreya > Torreya grandis. Next base: position 704,208 of record JARHVA010007321.1, on the reverse strand, counting down.
CAAACAAGTTGCCTAAAGGGTTGGTCACCTTGGAAAAAATATTTAGTAGAGATGATGAATTGAGAAAAGAAAAATTTGCTTTGTCAACCAAGGAAGAACACTATACAAATATATAAATTGTGACTGTTAAGAGATTAAAAATGGTTAAAGTTTTCATATCTTTAGAGAAAGAAGCTTTTATTAATTTATGTTCAAGTTTTGCAGATGTCTTTACATGGCAGTACAGTGACCTTAAAAGATTTGATCCAAGTTCATCTCAACATACCATTGAGTTAGAGGATGAGACCAGGCCAGTTAGATAGAGATAAAATCCTATTAACCCAAAGCTTAAACCTTTGATGAGATTTGAATTGCATAAGCTCATTGAGTCAGCTATAATATTTCAAATTAAGCACTCAACCTGGGTGGCAAACCTTGTTCTAGTATGGAAAAATAATGGTGAAATAAGACTGTGTTAACTTTCATGACTTAAACAAGGCCTCTCTTAAAGACCACTACCCATTTCCATTAATGGAACATAATTTATAGCTAGTTGTAGGTTTATAAAGGTTATCTTTATTACATTGGTATAGTGGATATATATAGATTTTGGTCAAAGAAGAAGACCAGTACAAAATAGCCTTTACCACAAAGTGGGGGACATTTACATGTAAAAAAAATCCTTTTGTTTTATCCAATGCTAGAGATACTTTTTAGAAGGCTATGGACATTACATTTTAGGGTCTCCTTAACATGTTTATTCTTATTTATTTAGATGGCATAACATTATTCTCTAATAGTACAGATGAGCATATGATTTACCTCAAATAAGTGTTTGAAAGGTGTAGAGAATTTAGAGTGTCTTTAGATTCAAAAAAATGTGTTTTCTCTGTTCATGAAGGTAGGATTCTTGGACCTATTATTGAAAAAAATGGTATGAGCATAGATTTTGATAGGATAAAATCAATTCTTATGCTTTTAATGCCTAAGGATAAGAAATCCTTGCAAAGTTTTTTAGGCAATATCAATTTCATAAAAAGATACATATTAAAATTCGTTACTTTAGCCAAGCCACTCACATCCATACTAAAGAAGGGTCAGAGTTTTAGTTGGTCCAAAGAAGATGGAAGAAGTTTTGAATATATCAAGAAAGATATAGCCAGTGCTCTTATACTCCTAAACCCTGACTTTACAAATTATTTATTCTTATACAACTATGCTAACATTGACACAATTTTAGGTATTCTCATGTAGTAGAATAAAGAGAATTTAAAGCAGCCAATAACCTTCTTTATTCAAGGCTTACAATGATATGAAATGAGGTATTCCTTTTTTTCAAAGAATTTTATTTAAGTCATAAGGTCTATTAAAAAGTTTAGGTACTTATTATCTAATAATAAGATACATTTGATCGTTACACATCCAAGTGTCAAAGATTTTCTTCTAAACAAGGATATAAATGACAAGAGAACTATTTGGATAACCAAAGTCATGGAATATGATGTTTATATCAAGGTCACAAATCTATAAATAGGTAAAGGACTTTGTGAACATATAGCCCAAGACTTCTAAGAGACTAATGGGATAGTTATAGAGCCGAATGATGAAGAAGTTAAAATAATTAGGCCTCATCTCCTAGTTAGTTCCAAGATATGGTAAGGTATCTATAGGATGGTATTTATCCTTATCATTTGACCCCTTTAAAGAGGAAATATTTTAGATTGTATTCAATTCATTTTCTTCTTGTTGATAATGTATTGTTCAAAAAGGATATCAATGGCATAATGTCAAGATGCATATAACTAGGTTAAACATAGAGGTTGCTTGATTAATTCCATGATGGACATGGTGGAGGAAATTATTTATCAAGGATCATATCCCACAAAATAATGAGAAGTGGTTACTATTAGCCAAGTTTATTTGGTGATTTTCATGCATGCATCAATAAATGCAGATGGTGTGCCATGTTTGCTAGAAAATTGAAGCTTGTAGCCTTACCTCTCTAACCAATTTTAATGAATCAACCCTTTATCCAATGGGGATTATACTTTATTGGTTTTATTAATCCCCCTTCAATCTTAGTGCATAATTAGATCCTAACTACCATAGATTATTTTACCAAATGGACAAAGGTAGTAGCATTAAAATAAGCCAATGAAACTAGTGTTTAGGAATTCTATGAAGGCTTGCTTACTAGATTTGGGCCCCTTAAACTATAATTTCTTACAATATTATGGCTTTTTAGGATCTAAGATCAACTAGTGGGAAGTTAAACATAGTGTTTTCCTCAATACCTTATCAAAATATTATCCACACGGCAATGGCCTTACTAAATCCACTAACAAAAATTTGTTGAAGATATTCAAGAATACTACTAAAGACAATCAGAGATAATGGCATCTCAAATTGAATTCAACTTTGTGGGCTGACAAGATCATCTATAAGAGGTCAATTGCCAATTCTCCATACAAGATAGTAAATGGTGAGGAAGCAAGAATGTCTATTTCTCTCAAATTCCTTGCTTTAAAATTGATGCATTAGCTTGAGATTTTGGAAAATGAGCCAATGAAAATAAGATATGCTAAGCTCATGGAACTAGAAGACATAAGGCATCAATCAATGTTGTCTATAAAATCCCATCAGCAATGACAAAGAGATATTTTGACAAAGTAACTTCCTCAAGAGGTTTCCAAGAAGTATATTTGTTCCTCAAGTGGGATGAGGTTAGAGATAATTAAGGAAAGAACACAAAATTTGATTCTCTCTAGAGTGGTCCATATACAATCTCTAGTTGCAAATCCCATAATGCTTTGTAGCTCACAAATATGAATGGTGAAGAGCGTCCTATCCCAGTCAATGGGATACACCTTAAGCACTACTATTAAGGAAGCTAAGTCCCTTGTACATAATTAGTTGTTTTATATTTTTCTCTAAGTGTTTTTTAACACATTATTTTATGTCCTTTCTTTTATCCCAAATAATTTTTTTTGTTGCACAATTATTTGATAGTTTAGTCACCTTTATTTTATTATGTTAGTTTCCCTTTTAAGTTTGTTTATTTCCATGTTTATTGGAATTATTTTGTCTTTTCAAGTCAAAAGGTTATCTTTCAGTCATGTTAATGGTCCATGTATTATCTATTATGAGTAAGAAGTCATGTAAATGGTCCAAGTTCTCAAGCATAGCAAGCATGCTACCTATCCGAGTCACCAAAGATGTTGACCAAATTTGGTCTACATACTAAAAATATGCCTAGTCTAAGATTTTAGTGGAAGGAATAGGGTCTTAATTAAGAGTGGTCTAATGATTCAATATGAGTAGGCTTCATGGTGAAACCAACCAATTTAAGGTCATATAAAAGGTCTACACAAGATTCAAATTTTCATAATTATTTCAGGCCTTCAAGGATCAAGCAACATTTCAAGTACAAACCTTGGAAAAGTTAAGTAAAAAACCTTCTTTGGGATAAGTATTTACTTAGGAATTATTTTAGACATTTTATTTGACTAAGTGTTTATTATTTCAGGCAAATTCTTTCAAGCTTTCATTTTTCTAAGCTAAATTCTTTCAGACCCTTTTTTGGCTAAGTGTTAAATTCTTTTGGACAAATTATCTGAGATAATTTTTGAAGGTATGAATTTTTTTGGAAAAAATGCCTGAAGCAAAAGATGAAGATAGATTTATTTTGGTGAAATTTTTTTGCAATAATTTTCTTAAAGACCTATTTCTTTCATAGAAATTATCTGCATCAAAAAAGGCTAAGTGTAAATTCTCTTAAACATTTTATCTGTAGTAAAAGTTTAAGGGTCATTTCTTTCAAGAAAACTATTTGAACAATTTTCTCAAAGGGTCATTCTACAGCAAAGTGGTCTGAACAATTTTTCTAAAGGATACTTTTTTTGTAGTAAAGTGGCCAAAACACTTTTCTTGAAGGGTCTTTTCTTGGGAAAGTGTCCCAAATAATTTTCCTAAAGTGACCTATATAAGAGTGGTCCAAAGTAGAATTTATGAAGGGTAAGTCTTTAACAAGGTGGATCAAACAAAAATCTTGAAGGGCCATTTCTTTCAAAAAGTGTTGCAAAAAAAGTCCTGAGGGGTTGTTCTCTCGACAAAGTGCCCTATACAATTTTCCCTAAGGGTCATTTCTTAGGAAAATGGTCTAGTTCAAGGGTTTTGAAGGGCCTTTTCTCAAAGAAAGTGCCTCAAACAAAATGTCTAGAAAAAGTTCTGAAGGAAATAGCCTAAAAAATTTGTGATCCAGATAGTTATGTAAACATCAATTTTAGGCTATAAAAAATAGCCATTTGAATTCAAAAATTCCAAGATGGCCCTACAAGTGTCAAATTAAAACATAGAAGATGACCATAAATTTTTAAATATGTTGTGACAATCGCACAGATGTCAAATACATTCACATAGACATCAAATTTTAAGTCATAACAAATAGTCATTTATATTCAAATGGGTTCAAAATCAATGGTCTACATTCAATCTAAGTAAAGATATAGTGGCATGCATGAATTCAAGAAGTCAATAAGATGTTCACATGAATTTCAAATTCAAGTCATGAAAAGTAACTATTTGGATTCAAAAGGTTAGGTTTTAATTTGGTTAAGATTTGATGGTCTGTGTGATCCTAAATACTAATACATGAGATCTAATAGCTAGCACTAGAGTCAAACAAGTCAAAAGGTTCTTCGGTTAAATCCCTTAAATAGATATAAGTTGGAAAATATCTAATGGTGTGGGTTCATTAAGCTGGGATCCAATGGTGCATGTTCACTAAAAAAAGGGATGGGTTCAAGCTAAATCAGTGATCCACATTCGATATTAAAAAATATCTAATGGTGAGTAGTGATTGGTAGGTTAATAGGCCTAGGCAGATCAATGGAACATGTTCAATTGTGAAAAGGCAATCAACAAAGAGAGATGGGTCAAAAGAGTTAGCAGAAACTATGGGACCAATAAGAATAAAGATAGTTAGGCATAATTAAATAGGTTGAGTCAATTTTTGATGGCCAATAAAACAAAGGTGAACCCAAACATATTTTATGAAAGTTAATGGGGCAATTTTAACTCAAGCATGTAAATTCAAAAGAACAAGAGCTCAGATATGATCTAAATGGAACTAACGGGACCAAAAATTGACAATAGAGCTCTATATAGGTAAAATAGTTCATTTGGACCTAATACAGAGACCAGTGATTGTGGAACAAGGTCAAATAGTTTGTAGGTTTTCATGAATGTTATGACTATGTGCAAACCAATGGTATGAGATTGGTTTTCCATCTATACAATGGACCTAGGTTAAATTTAGAACAAATTTTAATGGAAACATGATCATAGTGAGATGTTTCTCACTTATCATCAAGGCTAGTTTTCAATGAGTAGATATAGTTGACCACCCAAAGCAAATGTGGGATAATTCTACCATTTCCAAAACATGATCCTTATTAATAGATCATTAGATGATATCATAGAGTTCTAATAAGACACTAGGTGGATGGATAAAGATAATGAGCATTCAATACTTTTAAAAAATTTATTCTTTCTTGATAAGATCTTGAGTTAGCATCCTAGAGATTTTTAATCCATCAAAAGTGGTTGAGCCTCTTTTGATGCATAGATCTCTCTCTCTCTCTCTCTTTCCCTTTTCTATAAATATAATCTTTTAATCCTTAAAATGGATCCCTCTTTTTGGTATGACTAGAATCTGCCAAAATTTGTATTATGACACCTTTTTAATGTAATAAAGACTGAATTCCACCCTCTTCTAAGCTAGATTGAAGTGTGTTCCATGAATTCATGTACTGTGGTTAAGTGAATGTATGTTCCTTGCTTATGTCTAGGTTTTTTCTCACCTTCAAGAAGTGCTTAGTAGTTCTTACAAGTTATTATAAGTGCAATTTATAGTTTATTATGTAGATTGAAAGTGGATATTTTCCCTCTCTTACTGATTTGATAATTGATTAATGCCCTGTTCTAAAATATTCATGTGAGATTAATATTATTTGGTCTTAAAAGTGTATTTTATTGTGTATTGTTTGAGTTTGAGTGATCTAAGCATTGGTGCATCACCTCTTTTACATGATTTTATAATTTTTTTCAAGTCTCTCTCCCCTTTCCAAGTAAGTTATAGTTTAGGTTTAGTTTAAATGATAGATCTAGAAGGAAACTGACCTTCTCCAAAGGTATGATCTATTATTAGGATACGGACAACCTAGGATCAATCCCATATTAGACTAGATTTGACTAGGAAGATCTGAATAATCCCCTCCTAACTTAGGATGCAAATATAGAACACTAATAGGTATTTATGAAGAGAGCCTAGTCATATCCATGGTCTTACACTATAACTCACAAAAAAAAATACAAGAAGGTGTAAAAAACATTAGAAAATAATAAACTTGATATGAAAAATTAATGTATAAAAGCAAAAGGAATTCATGAGTAAAATTAGGTCTTGTCCACAGTATTATAATGCAACTCATGAAATAAAAAACCAAAGGGCCAAAGGTAAGAACTAAGTTTTGTGTAAAAAGAGACTTTTGTAGAGGGTGAGATCCTTATAGAAACTCTACAAGAAGTGTTAGTAGGATAATATATAGAAGTATGACAATAAGGGATATATTTAAGAAATGTATTTCTTCAAAAATTGTGCATTAGTGGGTTCTTTAAAAACCAAGAATGTCGTTCACTAAATAAAGGCCCCACCACTTTTAGGTGTATTTACCTTATTTATCATGGGTATAGTCTAACTTAAGGACTACATCACCAACATTGAAAGTGTGTACTTTAACTTTTGTATTATGTTGATTAGTGATGTGAGCCTTTTATTGGTAGTTATGTAGATGGTGTTCATCAAAAATATTTAGGGCATGAAGGCAAGCTTCACATAATTCTTCATCAACAATGATACCATGAAGAGATATATGTAAGGAGGGTATTTTAACTTCTAATAATAAAATGGACTCAGAACCATGGATGAGTGAGAATGGTGTTGCCCTAATGGTAGTATGTATGATACTACAATAGACACAAAGTTCAAGTTTTTTGCATGGTATTTTATATAATTTTATTGAAAATTTTATTAGTGGTCTCAACTTGGCCATTACATTTTGGATGATAAGGTGTGGAAAATTTGTGGGATATTTTAAATTTAGCACATAATTATTTTATGTCCTTATTTTTAAAAATGTCACAAATATTAGAAATGATAATATGGGGAATGCCAAAGTGATAATGATTTGGTTAAGGATAAATTTATAAATAATGGTTTATATGGCATTGACAAGAGGCATGTTTTCTACCCATTTAGTAAAATATTCATTAGTATTAATGATAAAAAAATGACCATCTTGTGATTGAGGTAATGTTCTAATGAGATATAATACCCACATGGAAAATGGCCAAGAAGACTCCCAATTTGGATCTCATCTAATGGTGAATAAATTATATCATTATGAAGTTGGTAAAGATTACATTCTAGGAAAAATTGATAGTATCCTTTTCTAAAGTATGCTAAAATTATTCCATACATAAGCATTTACATGTTGTAGCATGTCTACTATAGTGACCACTATAAATTCCCCCATGTGGTTATTTGAGGAGAGGAAGGACCTCTTCTTGCATTGCACAATAGATCAAGGTACTTTATGCATTACTATAATAAATGGTGTTATATTGGAAGACATATTTAAAGGCTTGTTTACATATTCTAGTCTTTTCATGAGAATCTATGTCTAGAGGATAGGTCTGATGTTCAAGGAATTGGATGATGTTTTTATACCATGGGTTATGTTGAATAGTGATAGCCTCAATGTGACAAATGAATGAATCTTATGGTTGGATAGAAGATGGTGAATTCATTATTTTAATAAGAAATTGAGAATCATTAAATACTTGACAAGGATGAAATAGATATGTTGAGTAAGTAAGAGAATCAATGATATAGTTCTAACCTCTTAGAATTGGATCAATGGTAAAAGAGGAAAACTCTTTGGTGAGTTTTGTGACCATTTGATGATAAGCGATAATATTTTCACTTTTACATTAGTAATCATCATGAACCTAATGGTAGATAAGTTGGGAGTCAACCAAAATGTGTATATATGGGATATCTAAGTCAAGTACCACTTTATTACCTTAGATTATAGCTTCATATTATGCCATGTTATTAGTGACATCCAAGTTTATCCTAAATGTAGGAGGGATGATCTCACCATGAGGTTTAATTAGGATACAATCTGCCCCAGCTCCTTGGAGGTATTCGGTGCTATCAAAGTGGAGAGTCCAAGTGTCTTCATATAAATCAATGGTGACTTCAAGAAGCTCTTCAATAACTAATTTAGATTTATTAGTACCAAGAATGATATTGGTATATTATTGATTATTTGTCTCTAAATCAATTTTAAAATTATGGAAATAAGCTTTAAGGGAGATAGCCTGATTAATACCTAAAATATAGAGAATGTTATCATTAGGGAGAATATCTTTAACGTGATTTGTAGTGGGTATAGGTACTGATACAATTTGGTTGACAATGACTTTACCTTTGACATATTTTTGTGTTATGATTCAAAGGTCTAATTATGTCAATAGAACCATCCATTTTCCAATTTGATCTCTAAGTAAAAATTCTTTGGAGAAAAAATGATGAAGTGGACCAAAATAGACAATTACATAAGTGGTTTGATAAATCATATAGTGATGAAGCTTTTCCACTATAAAATATATATCAAGTAAATCACATTCTACTTTAATATAACATTTTTTGTAATCAATGAGGCCTCGATTAATATAGTACATAGTGTATTCTCTTCCTGTATCATTTTGTTGGGAAAGCATTGCCCCAACTGATATGGGAGTAGAAGAGGTGTACAAAATTAAAGGACAGTCATTATAAGGTGGGAAAAGGGTGGGAGGATGGAGTAAATATTATTTCATGTTGTCAAATTATTTTTGATAGGGATTAGTCCATTCTAGATAATTACCTTTTTTAATAAGGTAATTAACATAGTATATGTGGTAAAAAAATAGATATTAACATATTATGCACCAAGGCAGAAGGCGCGCAGGATGGTTTGAAATTTGAATGAAGCGCTGGGACGCGTTGGGCGCGCTGGGAGCGCTAGGCGTGCTGGGCGCGCTGGAAGCTTTCCCAGAACCTGCAGCTAAATACGCAGGGAGGCAGAAAGAAGATGCCCCTCCTGAAAGGGGAAATGAAGGGTGGAAGGTGAAAGGAAAACTGGTGGTGGAAAACCAAGAAGGAGGTAACAACAGAGAAGGGATAACAGGAGATGATAAAGAAAATGAAGGATCTAAATTTTTTGTTGATTATTCTCTTGCTGTGCGGGGGCAAAAGACTGAAAGGGAGAAAGAGAAAGGGTGTTTAAACAAGGAAGAAGCCTCAGAAGTGTAGAAGGCAGAGCACTCAGAACAAAGGAAGTGGTCCTCTCTGTTCGGCAAGAAATCCAAAGAAAAACTTGTCTTCCCGCCGATTATTACTAAATCTTGCTGGGAGAAAGGTGAGTTCCAAGTATTCATCCCTGATCCTTTAATAGATTTTTCTGTGTCTTCATTGGAATCCACCTTAGTTGGTAAATTTTTAGGGGCAAGACCAGATTTAGAATCCCTTTCCAAAATGGTTAAAAGGAAATGGGTTATTCGAGGAGATGTTGAAATGGCTCCAATGTTGAATGGCTTCTTTTTGTTTAATTTCAACTGTAAAGAGGATATGAACAAGGTTCTGTGTGGAGGACCATGGTATTTTGGCAAATGCTCTTTAACTATTAAAAAATGGGAGCCCAATATGGACTTATCAGATTCCTTCTTCTTAACCACTCCCATTTGGGTAAGACTTCCTGGACTTCCCTTAAAATTCTGGCATGAGGACATTTTTAGAGGTATAGCCAGCGCTTTTGGTGAACTCGTGGCAATGGATAATGCAATGGTAACCAGATCCAAACTTCAATATGCCAGACTTTATGTTAAAGTTGCAGATTTGAACAACCTCCCAGAAAAAATGGATTTAATTTCAAAGCATGGTAAAAAAAATCAAAGGTTTGTGTTTGAAGATTTGCCCAATTCATGTTATGTTTGTAAAAAACAGGGGCACTGGGCCAGAAACTGTCCCTACAAAAGGAAATATTATTCAAGCAGTGTTATGGATGAAAGGAAGAACAAGGTTCAGCACAAGAAAGTATGGATAACTAAAGAAAACAATCAAAAAGAACTAAAGAAGAATGAAGATATTAAAGTACTGCATGCTGAGGAGGAGAAAGAGATCCCTATTGAAGAATCAAAAGAACCACAATTAGATGCAGATGAAGAGGCTGAGGTGGAGAAAGAAAATTTTGAGCAAGAAGGATATGGGCTGCAACCAGAAATAACAAATCCTGAATAAAGGAAAGATGAATTGATAGATTTAACTAAACAAATTGTTGGCTATCAAAAGATAGAAGACAACTGGGGAGATATAGAAAATTCTAAGACAGAAGGGAAGGGAAGGCAATCAGAAACCACAGTACCCACACATAGCAAAGAAGACTTGATAGATTTATCAAAGGAAATCATTCTATACCAAAGGGTAGAGGATCTACGGAGAGAGGCAGAAGGCAAAGTAGTGCTGGAGGAAGGAGAAATCTTGGCTGATACAGGAAATAAATTAAAGGAGCGAGTTCCTCTTCTGTCTTAGCCAATGAAGAATCAGGTTGATAATGAATTGCCTTTGGAAGAGCTTCCTGTGAATGTTAAAGGAGAAAATTTAAAGCATTTTCCTAACCAAATGAAAAGGGCTAAAAAGAAGACAAATACGAAAGGAATAGAAACTAGAAGCAGCAAAAAAGACCAGCAAATGAAGGTGAAAAATAGTGCTTCTATTTTGGATAAATCTGGAAAAAGAGAAGAGCAAAATTCAAAAGTGAAAGCGGATGTTGGCTGTCCAGATAAACCTGGAAGAAAACCCATAAGAAAAATCAGAGAGCTAGAAAGCAAGCAGAATATAGCTGATGGAAGGCAGGCAATAATTCTGGATTTTACCCCAAAAAAATAGTTATTAAACTACTTTTTGGAAATTAGAAGGCTGGATGTAATTGAATATTGAGGCCGTACTTGTATAACCAATGGTTATTGCTACTTCTTAGTAGGATTCAGGAATGCTTCTCCTGGAGCTTGTAAACGTTTTATCTTTACTGCTTTTGTAATAGGGTTTTGGGGCCCCTTCAAAACCTGCTTTTACCTTAATCTAAAACATAGTATATGTGGTAATCCATTTCTAGGATGAATCATTATATTTCCCCAAGCTTGATAAGGTAAGTACAAATGTCTGTGATAGAGTGAGGATTGGGAATATTGACTCTAGAAATGATTTTAGTGGGATCAAAATTAATACCATGAAGAGAGACTAAGAACCCTAGTATTTTATTAGATGTAACACCAAAGACACACTTGTATGCGTTAAGTCTAACTTTTTACTTGATTAATCGATCAAAAATGATAGTTGGATCATTGAGATGTGGTGTGTGACTTTTTTTATTTGGTAATGAGGTCATCCACATAATTTTCCACAATTTTATATATAAGATCATGAAAAATGTGAGTCATAGTGCATTGGTAGGTAGTTCTAGCATTTTTAAGGCTGAAAGACATTTTAACATAGTAATAGGTGCCCTATTCCTAGTGAATGTTATTTGTGTTAGTCTTAATGGGATATGAAATTTGATTATAACCTAAAAAACCATCCATGAGTGACAAAATTTCATATCCAATAGTGGAATCTATGATGGCATCTATTAAAGGTAACAAAAAATTATCTTTGGTATAGGTGAGGTTAAGATTTCAAAATTTGATGCATATATGAATGACCATGGTGATTTTTTTATGAATTGGAATAATGTTTGACACCCATTTAGAATAATCATAGGTTTAATAAACTTTAAATCTAATATTTTCAAAATATCTTTATGGTATAAGGTATAAATTTTCATTATTTTTGTTAGATAAGTTTGGCATCTAGGTATATGATGATGTTATGCATGATAATACTAGGGTTGATACCTGACATGTCCTCATATGACCAAGTGAAATTTTAATGATATTTTTCAAATAATAGGCTAAATTTGTCATACTCAATCAACATGAGTTCTTTATATACTTATATGGGTTGAGGACATGAGGGTGTACCATATTTTATTCTTGTAATTTCTTCAATGAGCATAAAATTTTCATATTGAAAATGGTATGGATCATTGGGAAGAGAAGAAATGGGATTTGTTTTTGGGTCTATGCTAGAAATTAAGTTATTAAAACTTTTCATTTGAAATTTCCAAGTTTATGATGTTATCATAGAAGTTGAGATTCTCTAGCATTGATTAACTTAAGTATGGCTTCATTGCTAGGGAGCGTAGGTAAGGGCCCATAGTATTCCATGTCTAGTTCAAGATCAATGATTTTATTACCATGGTGTTCATATTCATAATTTATTTAGCATAAATATATTTCCTTAACATCATGGGTAATTTCAAGTGTAGGTGGAATTGTTGATGAAGGGTGATTGGATTCAATTTGATTAATGACAAGTATATATATAGAATCATTGGTATAGAAGAGAGTTGGTAGAGTGATTGGTGATATAGAAAGTATATAAGGTTTTGGAAGTTTTGAATTTGTAAGAGGTAAGATTTGTTTAACAACCCAAGGGGTATTAATAAGTGGAGAATTAATTGGAGGTACATGATCTTAAGGTTCTAACACACTATCCATGGAAATGACACAAACATCATGGTTTTAAACATGTATTTTGGATAAGTTTTTTAGATAGTGTTGAGCATCCACATAACATTATTAAACTTATGAAATGATGTATTTATCATCATATGTGTGTGATATAGTATATGTTTATGTATCTAGAGGAGCATCAAAATTAAATACACCTAAATCACTAAATTTTCAAGGTAACATGGTTAAAGGGTCTTGAAATAACTTGAGCACTCCGTATTCATTACATGTGAAGTCATATTCTATGTAAGATGCTTCATGTACATTACATAGAGGAGGGAGGTGAGTGATCTCATCAATGAGAGGGATGGTATGATCATGGGGTAACAAAGAAGGAGGGAGCCACTTCTAAATGTAAGGAGGTAGCTTAGTAGTATTACTAGTGTTTTTCAAGTAATTTAGCTCATCACCATCAAAATCAGTAAGAGTGACCTATAAATATAGATTCATGTTATTGAATTTAGGTATAGGTATAATACTAATCCATGGAATGGTTATAATATGATACTAAGATTTAGGATTAGGTAGATAAATACTCTATGGATTAGGATCGGCTTCATGATTGTAACATTTTCCATTATGAATAAACTTGATACAATGGCTACTAGAGGAGGTAATATCTCTCATGCAATGTGTCCATGAGTGAACTAGGATTATATTTTAAAATAATGGTAAGTCAAAAACCTTGAGCTTGGTACATATGATTTTGGGTCCAATAGTGAGAGGGAGCCAAATATAACCAAGTGGTTTTTGATTAATCTTATCAAATCCATGATATGTGAGATGATTTTGCTTGAGATGATATTTATTATACCCAAGTTTTTGAATTATCTAAAGAGATGTAACACTAATGTATGACTCTTCATCTACTAAGACTTTTTGAATAAGGGTGGTATTAATTGTAATTTTAATAAAGAGAAGTGGTTCATTGACTTGAAATAGAATTTCATCACTGATCATATCTTCTTCAAAGAATTCTATGGAAGGTTTGGAAGAAGGATAAATAATTTTAATGGTGTGAAATTTTTTTGGTCAAGGCTCGAAAGGAGGTTATTCCAATTTTAGGGAAGGTGGTTATTCAATTTCTTGTAATTATTGCATTAGGTTTTTGTGATGATAAGGAGAAGTATGAACTACCTCCATGAGAGTTATTTTACAAGGCATAGAGTTAAGTTCTTCTAATAAATTATAACTATTTTTTGAAGATGAATAACCAACACAAGGCTTAGAAGTTAAAATAGTTTTGGTAAGAAGAGAAGTAGTTTGAGATTAAAATTGTGGAAGTGTTTCCTCATTGGTTTCAAAGCATATGTTTGTGGTAGTGGTGTCTTTGATAAGTTTATCTTTGAGTGATGGCTTTTTTGCCTTTGTGGTGGGATATTTATGGGTAGGTTTAGATTGATAATTGGCTTTAACTACATTCATGTATTGAGAATTTGTATAATATTAATCATAGTCGACGTCAATTGCATAGTAATCCTTGTTTGAAAGTTGTGGGTTGGAAGTAGAAAACATTTTTGGTTTGTTAGTGGAAGAAGGATTGAAAGCTTTTTTATTTTAAGAGGTGTTGACATAATCATGATGACATGTTTTGATCATAGTATCATGATTGAATGTATCTCTTAACATAAAATAAATGGAAAATTTGGTAAGCCCTCGATATGTTTCATGGGAATGATAGACATCGACATGAAACCAACAAAATATTTGTTAAGATCATACCATGTAGGTCGGTTATTATCATAAGTGAATGGTTTAAAAGGTGTTAAAAGTTGTTTCATTTGTTGAAAAATTAAGGGTGTATGGGAATCTTGGGGATTATCCATTTTGGTTACTCCAAGTTTTTTTTAAGAGGATTGCCACTAATTGCATTGTTAGAGTGTTGGAAACATCCCTTGATGGTTTTAGTGTTAGGTTCAAATTGTTTCATTAGAATTTTTTGTCACATAGTTTGATCAATAACATCATTTAGAGTTTGAGGAGAAAAAATTTAAACCTTGTATTGAAGGGAAGGTATTAATTTAGTTATTAATAGTTTGAACAAGTTATCATTAGTCATGTTGTGATTGGCTTTATGAGCCAAATATTTCCAATTTTTGATAAAATCATGAGTTGATTTAGAATGGGATTGTTTAGAATTTATGAAATGGCTAAGACAATTTTAGTAAAATCATTATGTTGAAATTCCTTAACTAAAGGATTGGCTAAATCCTCAAGTTACCATATAGAATGTTGGGGGAGTTGGTTATACCATTATAATACATCATTTATGAATGTTATAAATAATTTTTTGGTAGGGACCCTATCTCCCTATCTTTCCCATCTATATTTAGAGGTTTGTGTTCACCCCTTGCCCCCTCCACCTCTATATATATGGAATATGGAAAGGGCCCCCCTCTATATAGATTATTTATCATAATCTAAATAGAAGGGGGATCTATATATCTACTGGCCCCTATCTTCCTATCTTTCCCATCCCATCCCCATCCCCATCTATATAGAGAGGGAAAGGGAGAGGCACCCCCCGATATAGATCTACTAGATATTTGGCCATGGGAGAGCCCCCCCCCCCATATAGATCTACTAGATATTTTGCCAAAGAAATATAGATTTGGGAGAGTCCACCCCCAACCCCTCTACTCTCTATATAGATGGGGATTGATTTAGTTTAAAGTTTAGAGTTTAGATATAAATGGAAGGGTAGGGAGGGGATAAAATCTATATAGATAGGGGAGCTAAAGAAATAGAGATTTGGGAGAGGCCACCACTATCAAAGGTATTAGTTTGAATCCACTTTTTATTAAGATTACCAAATGATTTAAGGAAATATGCAAGGTTTTTAGTCCCATCATATTTAATAGTTGGAGATATATTACCAATATCAATAGAAATAATGAAGGGGGTTAACAGTTCATTTTGAATATTTTGAAGCATCTTGTTGTGCACAATAGGTTGGGGAATGATATTTCCTATGGCATATTTAAAAGGTGGAAGGATGAAAATTTGGTTGTTTTGTGGAATAAGAATGGGAGGCTGATTAGCCATGTTTATCAAATGATGTTGCATTTGCATCATTTGAGAATTTAAGATGTTTACATGATGTTTATTTATTACACTATTTGTGCAATAATTTAAGCAATATAAATTATTAGATTGGTGTTGAGAGGTGGATTGTCAAGATTGGTAGGATTAATAATCCCAAAATTGGTATTGAGGGGAGGGTTATAGGTGGAGGATTGTTTGTGTATAGAAGGTTTACTCTAGGTTTATTGGTTAGGCTTGTATCAATTGCCCCCATAGTGTAATAAGGTGATTTAAATAAAGAATTATCTTGAGAAGTGTAAAATGGATCTAATTCATCAGTCTCATTAGTTGGAGTAATTTGGACCATATTGTATTCCAAATATGAGGGATGAGAAAAAGTGCTCCAAAAGTGAGGATCCTCTTGGGTAGAAAAGGTAGGAAGAAAAGAACATCTATATATATCATTTAAATGGATTGATGTTGTCTAAAAACATTTTGGTAGAGGATTTCATGATGTTTAAAGGAAGAATATGATAACAAAAATCAAAGGTGAAAAATAGGAACAAATTTGGCCAAATACCTAATAGTATCAGCCAAGAGGTATAGACTCGATTGGGTTAATAGGGTCTGTAATAAAGATCAACAAAATAGGATGAAAAATACATAGTTGAACTATTTGAATATGGTAAAATTGAGGGAGTTTACAAGACACATAGCTGGATATATCAACTGTATATTGAATACAAATAGAAGAAATAGCCTCTAAGAGACTGAGTTCATAGGGACAACTATGTTTAGAGGAAAAGGAAAAAAAATTCAATATAATAACTAAATAAATTCAATTGATCACACAATTAATTAGACCAAATGTGTTTGATCTAATTATATTAAATAGCACAAATCTTGTATCAATGCTGGCTAATACAAGTTTTTCAATATATCATACAATTTGTAAAGAGAAAGCAAAAAAATTGGAATGTAAATTCTAATCTAAGTGGTCATTCATAAATGTTTTTAAGTTATAATATTTTTTAAATTAATTTGATAGGTATTTGATAGTAAGGAACTAAAAAAGCAATCTTTAGATCATTTCAGGTAGTTTAAGATGAAAGGGATCTATATCAGTGATAGTAATAGATTGGTATTGGGGCCTACTTTCTCATTTAACAATCTCATAGTGATAAGGGTTTCAGGTGATTTACTAATATATACCATCAACCACATATTTATACTTGGACAAAAAACCAAGTTGACTTCCCAATTGGTGATAAAATCTAAGTAGGTAGACCTTGGGAAGAAATTGTTTAATATTTTTTTGGTGTTATTTGATTTGGAAGTGTGTGAAAAATAAAAATAGTGTAACTAAACTAGTAAATTAAAACCTCCTATTTAGTCTATGTTTGTTACTCTAAGCAAACAAACAACAAAAATGAAAATTGAACTAATTACTAATAAGATAGGTTAATTCCTTTATTTTTAAAGAGTATAGAGTTAGTTCAGGCATCATCATATGTAAATAGTATATAATAGAGTAACCAAGGTAAATGTTGTTTATGGAAGAAATATCCAAAAGAACACATTTTAAAAGTTTGATTGAATCTTATAGATAGGAAAATAATCTATGAAACTATGTCGATTTAGTCGACCTAGATTGTTTTAGGTTTACAATTTTATAAACTAAAAACTATGAAAAATAGGATTGTAAATGAAGAATATAAATGACTAAGAATCTAAGAATGAACCTGATAATTTTTTAAGATGAAAAATTTTCTATTTTCATATTGTGTTGTTCAAATTATTATTTTTTTATTTTGTTAACAAAGTCGATTAGGTTGATGAAGTTTGTAAACCTGTATGCTAAAAATAACCTACTAACAGAGCTGATTGAGTCTACAAACTTGTGGCTAAAAAATAGAAATGAGTCAAGAAGATCAACCTAGTAACCTATTATTGGAGAAGATCTGCATATAGAAATATAGAGTTGATCAAGGTGACTATGTGCTACACCTACATATAGAATGTTAGACTATATCGACAGGATTGATATATTACTATAGAAATAAAAATATATAATAGATTATAATAAATGAATGCATGAAATAAAACCTGTAAGATTTATATTCATGTCATGTTCATGAGAATTTATACAAGGGAAATTAAATCTAATCTACATATCAATCTTAGATCAAATAAAATAAATCACACTTACCCTTCCACTTGTTGGTACATTTAGATAATTAGGGTCATGACCAAGATGGATTTTCTAGACCTAACAAAGGGTTCCCCTTACCATAATAATATCACTAGAGAGGGTTCCAAATCCCCTAGTCAAGAAACACCATGCAATAACCCTAGCTAGGTCCTATGTTTTCTTATTCACAAAGTAAATTAAAATCTAACCTAGTGTTTACCAAAACTTGTGGTACAAAATAAGGGTAATAAACATTAAAGTAAACATACATATAATAATTCTAATTAATTCAATATATATAACCCTAATTCATGGAGATATAAATACATTCAAAATCCATTACTTATGTTACTTCTATATAATAAAATAGAGGAGTAAGAGTTAGAGATAATTACTTTGAAGATGAACCTGTCGAGACTCAATCTCTCCCTTAGCCAATGGTATTTTTTAAGAGTTTTTTATGGTTTATAAGGATCACTAAGATAGGCCAAATCATTCAAAACTTTTCTATAATCCAAGATTATTCTCCAAGTGTAAACCCTAAGCAATGAATCCTCAAGTAGAATAGTGGAAGAGCATATTGTAAATAAGTGAAAATGAATGATTAACTCTATCTCTTTTTAAGAAATGGAAGAAAGGATGTGTATATATATTTGGATGAAATCTTAAACCCTTTAGAAATTTTAGTCAAAAGATTCAGCCCAATCAACCCTATATCATTAATTAATCAAAGCAATTAGGTCCCAAACTAGGTCAGTTGAGGCTGACCTAGTCTTGTAACGTGCTCATATATTTTAAGTACAGGGTATACCTAGGCTAACTTTGTTTGGTAAATGTCAAAAATAGTTTTTATCTTAGGTAGGGGTTATTTGAGGTGTTTAATTACTTGGGTTCATGTGTAATGGAGGTGTTAAAGCTTAAGGAAGTGTATAAGAGAGGTTTGTGTTGGTTGTAAGTGGTGGTATAGGGGACAACAATCTTTCAAAACACTAATGGTTTGCCCACCCTTTTCTTAGTTCACCTTTTAGTCATGAACTTAGAGATATTGAGACTCATTGGGTTCCTATAAGACAAAAAGTATCAGTAATTGATAATTTTTAAAAATATTATGTGTATACACATTATATTCTTTAACATGTAAACCCTCAAATTTGGAAGTACAATTCATATTTAGTAGGGGTATTCTTTCTCCATTTAAAGTAATAACTTTGCATATGATTTTCAATTCACTTTATAT